>BCLG01003447.1:4169-51285 GCA_001602295.1 Zoysia matrella
CGGCCCCGTGAGGGGGTGGTCGGAGGAAGGCGGTGCGTTGGCCTAGGCGGAGAGGAAGTTGCCGGATTCGACGGGCACGAGGATGCGGATCAGTTGGTCGCCGGTACTCGAGCGTGGCAACGACAACGACGACAACCTGAGGCTCGCCTCTCCACCACCAACCAGCGCAGCACCCTGTGGATGGAGAACGGAATCTGAACATCTGGCTGGGCAGCCCGATCCCGCTGCGCTTCCGTTAACACTATCCACGTATATGCATGGTCGGTGAGAGAGGCGTCACATACTTGTTCGTTTCAAAACTCCGATACACTCAAAACATGTCGAAACTGCTGTGGCCATCGCACGGCGCTGCTGGTTTTTGATCCAAGATAGGTTTTGGCCAGAGCTAGTACTGTACTCCTCCTAGTGTCTAATAAAGCTGTCGTCTATTCACGGCGATCGTGGCGGGGACTCCGATAATTTGGTGTCCTCGATCGGCATGGGCAACAAAATTATGCAGGACGGCGACGACCAAACAAAGACCAACATTCACTTGTGAAATTGTGTGGCGGCATAAGTTACTGCGCGCGCTGCGGAAACGAGCTGCCCGCCCCGCACCCGCGCGCTCTGCCGTTGATCGTCTCGATCCGAACAGAGCAGCAGTCAGCAAACGCTGCAAAACCGAACGTACCTCCGTGCCGCGCCTGGCTACCTCTCCCAGGCATGTTGCTTGCAAGCCCACACAAAGACACGAAGCTCGTGCTTCACCTGCAGGCGTCGCAGACGGCGGCCGACGCGAATGTGCGTGCGCCGCGTGCCTGCGAATCATGGGCGCCCGTCCCGTTATTGCGACCTAGTCCGCTCAAGGTCACAACTGACGCGGTTGGAATCAAATCACACATTCACACTCACACGAGACAACATGTCGTCGCCGGACGGTCGCCCTCCACCGCGAGACCGCTGGTTCCCGGAGCAGCCAAGGGGCACCCATCGCCAAGTCACTGTTCAGTGTGTGGAATGCAACCGACACGGGCTCGTCTGGGCTCGGACCGATTTCACAGAGGCCCGACATGGCACATATAGCCTAGTGGGCCGTGCTATGCCAGCCCGTGTGCCTCTTCCCTCGGCCCAGGCACGGCACGGCACGACAGCTCTTAAACGGGCCATGCCGGGCCAACCAGCCCGATGGGCCATTTGTGCCGGGCCGACAGGTGGCCCGGGTCGCAAACAATCAGAAAAACCCTCAAACAACCCCAAATTCATCCAGAATCACATTATCAAATCAGATCCTACAGAAAACTTGAAATTATGAAAAAAATGAGTAGAAAACTTGAAAACATATCCACAATCACAGTCACAGTTAACAGAATCTCAATTTCGCAAATTCACATATTCTCAACTCAATCACAGATGCGCAGACCACAGTTAATGGAATCGCAAATTCACATATTCACAATTTCAGACTTTATAGAATCGCAATCTGAAGTTCACAGTTCAGGAATCAAAGATTCACAAGTTTAGATCACAATGTTCAGAAAATTCAAAGGAGCTAATCAGGCTAAATTACAAAATGGGCTGCCTCATTAAAACCTTTAGGTAAAACCCCATTTCAACTACATGGGGACAAAACCCTAAAGGAAAAAAGCATACAGTCAGCCTTTTTTTAGTGATCTGATCTAACAAAAGTAACATGATCAACATCAATGAACTCCAGGGAGTAAAACAAAACCAGCAGCAGAACCAGAACCAGAACCAGCTCCAGAAGGACCAGAAGGTCCAGAACTAGCTCCAGAAGGAGCATCAAGGAACAGTTTTCTATTTTTTCTACAAGTTCTACATTCTCTATATTGTTTTGAGATCTAGCATCACCTTCCTCCCAGTCCTTCAACAGCGATAGCATCTCCACATGTTTCGGTGTGAGACTTCGGCGATGTTCCTCGATCAGCCTGCCACATAAAGAAAATGCAGATTCGAAAGAGATAGTGGAAACATGTATAATCATGATATCTTTAGCTAAAATTGAGAGCACAGGATAAGTTTTTTTATGATCCTACCACCACCTAAGCAAATTGAAGGAATCATCAAACTGGAAAACAGTATCACTTTCCAAATAAGTGGTTAACTCAAAAGCATTGCAAGTTAATATAGGGGTAGAAGTAGAAACAGATGGAACAACAAAAGTTGGGGTAGGTGGTCTACCAAACAGGTACAGATGGAACAACAATACTATTAGCAGAAGCATTGTCTAGTGTGCTAGATAAAACTTTAGAAGTCATGTTAAACTCAGATACAACATTCATAATGCGCTCAGCAATGTTAACACCAGAATGGAGCAATCAATCAATCTCATATCAACAATGCACTTTTCTAGCTCCCATTCATCAGTGACAAAATGAAACATCACTAAGATAGTCCTCCTTAACATTACCAGATCATATATCAGAAATCAAACAAACACAAGTAGCTAAATTCAACAAATCAACCACAAGAGTTTTTTCAACTCAAAACGTTTCTCAAGATCTCTAGTTGTAGTCTACCTAAAAACATGTCTAAAGCGAGGATTATGAGCAGTCCTAATGTAATCTTCAAATGCAGGCTGTTCACCAGTACTAACAGATAGATCAAGTCTAGCAATTAATCTACAAAGTTCGGATCTAGCAACCTCAGGATTGTAAATGAAACGTTCAACATGACCATCATCACTAAAATGCAGAGAAGGTTGAGAAGATGAACTACCTGCCTGGGCCTTCTTTTTGCAAGACTTAACATGGCGATGTAGATGACTAGTGCCACCAGTTGATAAAGCAGATAGTTGAGACTTACATAACTTGCATCGAGCACCATACCTGACCTCCTTACCATTGACGACTCGCTTGAGCTCCTCCATGTCGAGCCTGACATTAGATGTCGTGACCCTTGGCCGTGACTTGTTGCCGACGGTGCGCACCGTTGGACTGGCACCGACATCTACTGTAGCAGCAGCACTGGACCCGAATAGTGCTTCGGCTCCGGCGACGATGTCGTCCTCGTCATCTACCCGCGAACCTTGAGCCCGCAGGTCGTCGTTGATGGAGCCCACCATTGGAGACGACGAGCTCGATGATGCGCACGGTTCTTCGATCCACAGGGACGCAAACTCGATTAGACCTGCGACATGGAGTCTCCGATCTAGAGGCGTGCGGGGTGTTTGAGGGTACCGGCAGCCACGGGATGTGGAGCTAGAGCCTAGAGGCAGTGGCGGTGTGGCACCGAGCGACGCTCCGGCGAAGAACACGGTGAGGGAGGGGCCGAACGGCGGACCAAGGACTCTAGGGTTAGGGTTACTTGCGGTGCGCCGGTGGCTGCGGTGCGATCGAGCGACGGTGGATGTCTCGAGGCTGGTGGACGGCGATCGGCGCCGTGCCGAGGTCGCAGTTGGAGGTGGGTGATGCGCGGCGGGCCGGGGGCGAGCGGCCAGGGGTTGGCACTCGACACTCGGGTGCGACGCGTAGGGGTGAGGCGACGAAATGAGGCTAGGGTTTGCCCCGGTCGGCTCGGGCACAGATTATATACGGTGGGTGATGCGCGATGGGTTGGTGCAGGCCAGGCCACTAACGGGCCATTTGGGCTGTGCGCGTGGCGGCCCACAGCCCACGTGCCTCATCGAGCCTGGGACGGGCTGATCGGGCCGATTTTAATGCGCCGTGCTCGTGCCGACCCAGCGGGTTTGAAGCCAGGCCCAGGCACGGCCCATTAAGCCACCGGGCCGGGTTGTGCCCGTGCCGAGCCAAACCAATCGGGCCTCGTGCCGGCCCGTTTGGCCCGGCCCAGATGGCCAGGTATACACAGGAGTACTCGATGCAAATACCATAAGAGTTGGTAGATATGAAGTGCAATAATTCATGATTGCATAAAAAGAACAACTTGAATTGAATGATATTTGATTAGGATATGAGCAAAATAGTACAGTTGGTCTAGAAATAATGATTATAACCTTTAATCACCATTAATCAAAAATTAATTTTTTGCTCAAATTTTTGCCTAGATCATATTTTTTAATCTGTAGATAACAGAGAGGATTCCAATGAAAAAATTCACAATAAATGCCCTAGTCTATAGGAGACTCAAGAGATTTAGCTTAGTTCGGGCTGCCATGGAAACGTAATACCCTACGTCTAGGATCGAGGTGGATCGTATATGCTTGAGAGTGAATTACAATGGCGATAGAATTCCCGCTCGAGCGAGAACTCTAGGGTGTGTCCATGTGACTTGATGCGTAGTTCTCTTCTCAAAAACTTACCCGTTGTCTAAGAGCCCGTGGCATGGTATTATATGAGGACAAGGCCAGGGTTATATAGTTTGAATCTTACGAAACCGAGCGACCTATGATGGATGGGGCCGCGAATATCTCAAGATTTATTCTCTGGCAGCTTTTGGGTGCCAGGTCATTTTGTCGTTATCCTGGTCCTCGTCCTTTGTTCAGCACTGGAGGGACAGAATTAGTTTTTCCATTCACCATCTAGCAGATAGTACCTGCTGCACAGTGTCAAGAATCCTCGTACTTGTCAGGGGTTGGTCGTCAAAAGCGGTTCTTGATCCAAGGGTCTGACAAGTAAGACGATGCGCGACCCGAAGGTCGGAGGAGAGAAGCAGTGACCGACCCCTTAGGGTCGGAGGAGCTTTGGCCTGGTAGAGTTGTGAAAGTTGCCAAGAGGTGGAGTGAATAGGCAACGACCAGAAAATCGACACTTAAAAACAAATTGATCAGAAAAAAACAGAGGGCGGACTAGTCTGGTCAGTCGAACTTGTCCGTTAGCGAACAATTCCGGTCCTTGTGGATAAGTCCGCTAATCACAGCGAAAAAATAGATCATACACAAACTCAGAAGAAGACGTGAGACACAAGGATTTTTGACCGATGTTCAGCTCCACACAGAAGCCTACGTCTCCGTTGAGGAGTCCACAAAGGACCGGGTTGCACTCAACTCTAAACCTCTCTAAGTGACCACAAAGATCAACTTAGTTTTTCACTAAATCGAAAGAGGGTGATATAAACCTCCCGGATCTTACCACAATGGTCTTGATGGATTTCGAGCGACACCTAGCCGTCTAGAAGATGAATCTCCAAGAGTAATAAGCCATGTAAGTCCTGTAATGAAAGATCAGATGCTTAAAACGGATCAAAGAGATGAAGGACTCACAGTCTCCTCTTCCTTCAATCAAAACCCTAGGGGATTCAATGAAGAACGAGTGGAGGAGGAGAGGTGGATCTCAGAGGGTCTCAGGGCGCAATTTGAAAAGATGTGAAATCTTTTGGTAACCCTAAGACGTGAGGGGAAGGGAGATTATATAGATCAATCAAGGATGACCTTCCAAAAATGCTAGGAGTGGACTAGTCCGTAGGTCCAGACAAGTCTGGACATCGAGCTCAACGGTAACATGATCATCTCTCTAGAGTTCGCAGAGGGCACGGACTAGTCCGGTCAAGCGGACAAGTCCGGTCAGGTCGCAGTGTAACCGCCCTGGAGTCCGCCCGCCCAGTGGACAAGTCTGGAGAATAACAGAGTGCTCCAACTCTGGAGTCTGCAGGCCTTGACGGACAAGTCCGGCTCTGCCGTAGGGACAACTCTCTGGGGTTCGCAGCTAAGCCGGACATGTCTGGTACCGGACAAGTCCGGACACCCGGATAAGTTCGGAGGGATTGCGTGCTCCCTCTCTGGAGTCCAGTCATTGGATGGACAAGTCCGTTACCGGACAAGTCCAGAGCCAGTGACCAAACATAGATAATTTGGATTGAAAATAAAAAAGGAAAGTTTGAGCACTTAACTATTTTTCAAAACAGAAAATGCTGAACCCCTCATGATAGTACAGTAGTCCTATGACTCAAAGAGATATAAATACTAAAACCACTAGAGCCAAGGAGCCAACAACTTTCTCTTCCTTTTTGGGTTCAATAATCATCCATAGACTTTAGTCCCTGCACACATACTCAAAAAGAGCCATCAAATGCTTCCATTGTTTGTCATAATTCATCCTAAAAACCACAAGAGATCCTAGATGCACTTTCAGTCTCCCCCTTTTTGGGTGAATTGATGACAACCAATAAGAAGCTACAAAGATAAACAAAGATTACAAGTTAAAGAATATATAAGCTCCCCCTAAATCCATGCACATCAACACATACTAAGATAACAATAGAAGCTTATATGAATATCAACTTGTAACCACAAACAATATGCAATAGGATAGATAAACCACAAGCATCACATCACCACATAAGCAGGTCAAGTACAAAATATTACAAACCAAGTTTTAAAAACACACAAGTCCAAAAAATTCACACCAACAATAGATAAAGGATAGTAGATAGGTGGAGCTTCTCAATTTCTCCCCCTTTGGCATCAAGACACCAAAAAAAGGAAAGAAAATGAGGGAGAAAAGATAGCAGCTACTCCTCGGCATTATCATCACTGGCTGTCTCCTCAGAGTTCTCATTTGGCTGCTGTCCAAAGTAAGCAAGCTCCTCATGAGTGAGATCTGCAAACGTGTCTGGAAGGGGAGGAGCTTCTTCAATGTCTGAGCTGTCTGGTGAACGAGGAAAGCCCTGCTGGCGTTGCCATTCCCTAGTAGCTTTAGTGTGCCTCTTCCGAGCAACCCTTTCCTTGTGAGCACGAGCATCCATGTTCTGGCAGATCTTAAAGAAACCTTTGAGGATCTTTAATAAGCCACCTCTACCACGAGAAGATGAAGGAGGTGAACTGGCAGGCGCTCTCCTAGAGGTTGGACGAGTGGGCGGTGGACCTCGAGTAACAACTGCCGATACTTGAGGTTGGAGTTTCTTATGCGACTCCTCCTTCTCAAACACTTTTTTAGTGACCTTCTCGATCATGCACATAATATAGGGTGCATAAGCGCACGCCCTATTAGGCTGCTGTGCAATATCAAGAATTTCAGAGAACATGAAGTCAAAGGTGTTGAACTTCTCTTGTCCTAACAACCACTTAATAAGCTTCCTTCTATGACCATGAAGATTAGATGCATCACCTTCTCTAAGAGCCAAAGTCTTTTTAAAGATACGATGCATTACCTTATAGAAGAGAAGAAATCAAGTAGTGTTTGGCGGAGAGAAGTGAGAAAAAGTGTCATACATGAAGTCTATCTTATTGACATCAAGTACTAGCTCATTGTGAATCCGAGCTAGACAAGGGAAACCACTGCGGAACTTGAGGATGTTGGCAAACCTTTGAACTGTCACTGAGTACCTTTCTACCCCTGTCATCCAAGATATCTTGCCCTCTCCTTCCTGATGATAATAGAGAGTGACATAGAACTGAGCTATCACTGCTTTGTTCCAAGGGTATTGGAAACCCAAGATGTCCTTAATCTCATCATAAGTGCAAGCATCAATCACTTCATTGAACACTGGGTTTTTTTGGCCATATGCTCCCAATCAACCCACTGCATAACAATCACTGGATTCTTCAGTTTCAGGTACACAGAGAAATAGTAATCTGTATGAAAGTAACTCCAGAACCGAGTATCAACATACTGTTTGGTCTCTTCATAGCAATTCTCACGATGCCTGAACACAGCAGCTGAAGAATTTCTCATATAGTCTACACCTTCCTTGCCTCTCTCATGATCCAGAGACGTTGCTAGTACCATGTTGATGCCTCAGGCTCCTCTTGAATGTCATCATGGTCAACAACAGGAAGAGAGACCTTACGCTTTTTGGTTCCAACCTTTCTGACAACATGGCGAGAACTGCCTTCACTTGACATACTGACTACTGCACAGAGTACCAGATTAGAGCGTAATGTGAGGATGATTGATTGAAATTGATTGAACTTGTTCAACATGTTCTGTCTGGGAGCGGACTTATCCGGAGAAGCGGACTAGTCCGGCAGCCCAGACTTGTCCGGATCTCGACAGTGCACATGAAAAACAAATTTGCACAACTTTTAGATCTGACCACAACTCCTCGCCATATTGCATATAAAGCACTTATAGCATCCTAAGAGTGACCGCACGGAAGGAATTTGAAAGTTATGAATGGGAATAACCACATTTCAAACTCAAACCCTAGAGAAGAGATTACCTTCAAACGAGAATGAAAAGTAAGAGGACTTTTGAGGTTCCGGACTAGTCCGAGGGTGGAGAAGCTTTTCCACGAAATGGATTCACTTTTCACCGGTCGAAATGCCGGATCGCCACGGAAGTCACGAGCTAGGGTTTGGCGTAGGAGAGAGAAAGTGGAATAGTGTTTGGAGAGGAAGAAGACTCAGGGTTTAAATAAACCCCGTGGTCCGGACTTGTCTGGCCCACGCAGTCTTGAATCAAGGAGTAGAACTTGATATCTGAGGAAGACGAACTTTTGGACAATTTTCAAAAAATATATATCATTATGTAAAGTGTGATCAGAAGCAATCAACCAAGATTACACTTCCCATAATGAAATTTTTTCAAAACTTTTGAGGTTTCCAAAACAAAACATGCAAGATATTTTCACAAATCTTTTATTTTAAAATCTATCCTATGTCACAACAGATGTGCAACACTTCAAGCCACGTTCTGAGAATCAAGGATATTTAGCTCATTTCTAAGTTCACAAAAGCGTCACTCATCTAGAGGTTTGGTAAAAATATTCGCCAGTTGCTTTTGTGTGGATACATGAAAATTTTCTATGTCCCCTTTGATGGAGTGGTCTCTTAGGAAGTGGTGCCGGATGGCCCTCTCATTGTTACATAGGAGTAGAATACGGTTCAAAGTGTAACCATAATCTTTTAGAGTTTGTTGCATTCATAAAAGTTGAGCACAACAACTACCGGCTGCGACATACTCCGCTTCGGCTGTGAAAAGGGCAAGGGAATTTTGTTTCTTAGATGACCAAGACACTAGAGATCTTTTCAAGAACTGGCAAGTCCCCGATGTGCTTTTATGGTCCACTTTGCATCCGGTATAATCCGCATCGGAATACCCAATGATATTGAATTTTAAGCCTTTGGGGTACTATAGTCCAAGGTTTGGTGTATGAACTAGATATCTCAAAATTCTCTTCACGGCCACTTAGTGACATTTTTTTGGATCGGCTTGAAATCTTGCACACATACACACACTAACCATGATATTCGGCCTAGATGCACATAAGTAAAGGAAGGATCCAATCATGGAGCGATATACCTTTTGATCGACAAATTTGTCCTTTTTGTTGAGATCAAGATGACCATTGGTAGGCATAGGAGTCTTCATTGACTTTGCATTTGCCATGTTAAACTTTTTGATCATATCTTGAGTGTACTTAGCTTGGCAAATAAAAGTTCATTCTCTTAATTGTTTCACTTGAAATCTTAGTAAGAATGTTAACTCTCCCATCATAGACATCTCAAACTGTTTGGTCATAAGCTTGCTAAACTCATCACAAAGAGATTTGTTAGTGGAACAAAATATAATGTCATCGACATATATTTGGCACACAAAAATATCATTAGAAACTTTCTTAATGAAAAGAGTAGAATCAGCCTTCCCTATTTTGAAGCCTTTCTTGACGAAGAAGTCTCTCAGGCACTCATACCAAGCCCTTGGTGCTTGCTTCAACCCGTAGAGAGCTTTGTGAAGCTTGTACACATGATTCAGGTACTTTTCATCTTCAAAACCTGGTGGTTGCTCAACGTATACTTCTTTCTTAATCGAACCGTTGAGGAAGGCGCTTTTTACATCCATTTGGAACAGATTGAAACCATGGTGAGTAGCAAATGCAAGCAATTTTCTAATTGACTCAAGTCTAGCTACAGGAGCATAAGTTTCATCGAAATCCAAACCTTCGACTTGAGAGTACCCTTTAGCCGCCAATCTCGCCTTGTTTCTTACCACAATGCCATCTTTATTTTGCTTGTTGTGGAAGACCCACTTGGTTTCAATAATATTTTGCTTGGGTCGTTCCACGAGATTCCAAACTTTATTTCTTGTGAAGTTGTTGAGCTCTTCTTGCATCGCCATTACCCAATCTGAATCATTTAGTGCTTCTTCCACTCTAAGAGGCTCAAGACAGAAACAAACGACTAATGTTCACAAAATTTAGTGACACGAGATCTAGTGATTACTCCCTTATCAATGTCACCAAGAATTTTCTCGACGGGGTGATCTCGTTGTACTGTTTGATGTACTCGTGGATGTTGTACTTGTGGTCTTGTCTCGTCACTATCTTCTTCAATGTGTTGATCATGAATGGGAAGCTTGTCATTTTGATCAACTTCATTATTTGCCTCTTGTTGAACTTCCTCACTTCATTCTTCACCACCCGTCATGCCATGATCTTCTTGACTTGTGGGTGTAAACGACTCTTGATTTTTTTTTGCTTGATCTCACCAAGTGTCATTCTCTTGATCGCCACGGCCAGAGCTTCTTCATCATCTATAATTTTATTAACAACTTACCCCTCTTGAGAGCCATTAGATTCATCAAATGTCACGTCACGTGCTATTTCAACACAACAATTGATTTTGTTGAGTACACGATAAGCGTGAGCGTTTGATCCATAACCATGCAAGAACCCTTCATCAACTTTAGGTGCGAACTTAGAGGATTTGGGTTTCTTTTTTAGCATATAACATTTGCTTCCAAAAACTCGAAAGTATGAGATATTAGGCTTGTTATCGGTGAGAAACTCATAGGGAGTTTTCTTCAAGAGTCGATGTAGATACAAGTGATTGCTTGCATGACACGCGGTATTGACAGCTTCAGCCCAAAAACAATCGAACGTCTTGTACTCATCTAGTATTGTCCTTGCCATCTCGATGAGCGTTCGGTTCTTCCTTTTAGCAACCCCATTTTGTTGTGGGTAGTAGGGTGTTGAAAACTCATACTTGATGCCTTCCTCATCAAGATATTATTCCACTTGAGTGTTCTTGAACTCGGTGCTGTTGTCGCTTATCTTTTTTGATTTTTTACTTCATATTCGTTTTTAGCTCTTCTCAAGAATATTTTGAGCACACTCTTCGTTTCACCTTCGTCATGCAAAAAGAATACCTAAGTGAAGCGAGAAAAGTCATCAACAATAACGAGACCGTATTTGTTACCGCTAATGCTAATATACGTCACCGGTCCAAACAAGTCCATGTGCAGCATCTCCAGCGGTCTTGTGGTCGTCATTATGTTCTTGGATAGATGACTTTCTCCTACTTGCTTTTCGGCTTGGCATGCATTTTTTCTTTTTATCATCTCCGAAGGTAACACTGTCATCTTGAGTTTTGTCCTCTTCAATGAATGAGAACATCTTTTTCTCTCTGGTCATATGATTTGTACAACCACTGTCAATCACCCAACTTCTTCCACCGGAGGAGTAGTCCTACAAAACAGATTAGGCTTTGTTTTTAGGTACCCAAGTTTGTTTGGGTCCTTTCACGTTAGCAATAAGAGATTTTGGCACCCACATACAAGACTTGGTGTTCTTGTGACGTGGCCCAACATATCTAGCAATAACTCTACCAAAAGCATTCTTGATTTGCACATAAAAAGCATCAAAATCATAAAAAAGTTTAGCACAATGAAGAGCATTAGTGTTCTTTGGAGGAGGTGTTGGTAAAGCTTCATTCTTGACCTTGTAGCTTCTTTCTTTGGTGAACTTCACAAATTTCTTACCGTTTTTGCTCTCTCTTGCATTGTGACTCTTACCCTTCTCATATCCAATGCCATCTTTGACATGTGAGCGTCTAGTGTTTGTGTACGCTCCTCTTGCGTACTTGGCCTTTTCTTGCTTAATGGAGATCTTGCTTTGTTCAGCTTGTGCATTGAGGGTTTTGACTTGTTCTTGAAATGTACAATGATCTTCTTATTCTCAATCAACTTCTCAATCTCCACATCTTTACACCTGTCACAAATAGCAATCGAAGGGGGGCAAGACGCTTCTTTCAAGGAAGTTGCTTTTCCTTTAAGTTCGCTAACTTGCACTTTAAGAGAAGAGCAGAGTTTTTTTAAGGTGTTAAACTCCTCTTGAAGTACATCATTAGTGAGTCTAAAGGTTTCGCTATCATCATTAACTTCAGCCAAAGCTTTAGTTAATTCATCTACTTTCTTCCTCTTAAGAGTTAGGATATTCTTAAGATCAAGGTTTCTCTTCTTCTCAAGGATGAGCAAGTCTTCTTGCTTCTCAAGAATATTCTCTTGCCTCTCAATTTCTTTTCTTTGTTTCTCAAGAATGTTCATTAATTCAAGCAAGCTAGGAACATCATCATCATCATCATCTTCACTATCGCTAGAGTCTAGTTTAAGTTTTATTACCTTTGACCCTTTTTCCATGAGACAAGTGAGTGCAGTTTCTTCTTCATCGCTCAAGCTTCCGAAGAAAGAGGTGTTGGTAGGAGTGACGCCTATTGCCAAGGTAGCAATTTCTTCATCGTCGGAGTCGGAGTCGGAGTCGGAGTCGGAGTTTCATTCTTGTCCTATGTGGACTTGTTTCTTGTACTTCTTGCCCTTGTCCTTCTTGTACTCCTTGTCACTCTTCTTCTCCTTTTCGTACTTGTTCTTGGCGTTGGGGCACTCTGCAATGAAATGACCTTTCTCTCCACATTCATAGCAAGTTCTTTTAGATTTTCTAATTTTACCTTTGCTAAAGTTCTTTTTGTGGAAGCCACCTTTCTTCACAAACTTCTTGAATTTTCTTATGAGCAGCGCGAACTCTTCATCATCGCTTTCTTCTTCGCTTGAGCTTTGAAGATACAGCTTCTTCCCTTTAGCTTTGAGAGTTATGCCCTTTTCTTCAGAAGTGGTTTTGCCGATTAGGGAATTGACCCTTACTTCTTCATCTTGATCTTGTTGAGCAAGAAGCTGTCCGAGTACTTCATCCGTGGTGAAGTTCTTGAAGTTCTTCTTTTTCCTAATAAGAGTACACAAATGTGAGTTTCAAGGTTGAAGGGCTTGAAGTAACCTTTTGTTGACTTCGATGTCTTCAAGCTTCACTCCAAGAGCTCTTATTTTGTTAATGATCTCCGTAAGACGGTCATGTACTTCTTGAGGTTCTTCATTCTTCTTCCTAATAAATAAGTTGTATTGTCTTCTTATGAGATCTTCTCTAGCTTCTTTGATGGTATCCGTCTCTTCATGGATGATCTCAAGTTTCTTCCAAATCTTGTGGGCATTTCTTATCCCCATCACCTTGGTGTACTCATTTGGGTTTAGTGACAAAATGATCACAGAGGCAGCTTGAGTGTTGCGGTGCATGTTGACTTCATCCTTTTGAGTGGGTTCTTCTTCATTCTCGAAGGAGAAGCCTTTCTTTACAATCTTCAAGATTTGTGGCCCCATCGACTCGAGGTAGGTGATCATCCAAAACTTTTAGTGCTCGTAGAAGGTTCCATCGAATATGGGAATCTTTCTCGAGGCTTGCCCAATCTTCAACTCGGTCTTTAGCTCGTTGTAGTCGAAATGGACGTTGGTGTAGTTCTCCTTGCTTGAGGATGAATCACCGATCTTCTCGGTCGACATCTTTAACTCTTCTAACTGTTAAGCTATTGAAAACAGAGTCTTCGCTCTGATACCAATTAAAAGTTGTCTAGAGGGGGGGTGAATAGGCAACGACCTAAAAATCGGCACTTAAAAACAAATTGATCAGAAAAAAAAACAGAGGACGAACTAGTCCGATCAGTTGTGGGTAAGTCCGCTAATCGCAGCGGAAAAATAGATCAAACACAAACCTAGAAGGAGACGTGAGAAACAAAGATTTTTGACTCAAGTTCAGCTCCACACAGAAGCTTACGTCTCCATTGAGGAGTCCACAAATAATCGGGTTGCACTCAACCCTAAACCTCTCCAACTGACCACAAAGATCAACTTGATTTTTCACTAAATTAGAGAGTGATACAAACCTCTCGGATCTTACCACAATGGTCTTCATGGATTTCGGGCGACACCTAGCCGTCTAGGAGACGAATCTCTAAGAGTAATAAGCCCTGCAAATTCTGCAATAAAAGATCAAATGCTCAAAACGGATCAAAGAGATGAAGGACTCACAATCTCCTCTTTCTTCAATCTAAATCCTAGGGGATTCAGTGAAGAACGGGTGGAGGAGGAGAGGTGGATCTCAGAGGGTCTCAGGGTGCAATTTGAAAAGATGTGAAAGCTTTTGTTAACCCTAAGATATGGGGGGGAAGGGAGATTATATAGATTAATTAAGGATGATCTTCCAAAAATGTCAGGAGCGGACTAGTCTGCAGGTCCGGATAAATCTAGATATCGGGCTCAACGGTAACATGATCATCTCTCTGGAGTCCGCAGAGGGCACGGACAAGTCCGGTCAGACCACGGTGTAACCACTCTGAAGTCCGCCCACAGACAAGTCCGGAGAATAACGGGGTGCTCCAACTCTGAAGTCCGCAGGCCTTGACAAACAAGTCTGGACCCGGACTAGTCCGTAGGAGCGGACTAGTCCGGCTTTGCCTGAGGGACAACTCTCTGGAGTCCGCAGCTAGATCGGACATGTCCAGACACCCAAATAAGTTCAGAGTCACTGTACCAACTGTTACAGTTCTCTGCAGTGGTAACGCCACAGCAGAGAATATGCATCCCACAGGAAGCTCTTGCTTCACAGTAGGCGTCGCAGACGGCGGTCGACATGAATGTCTGTGTGACTTGCCTGCGAACAGGGATGTAAGTTTTTCTTTTTATAGGTAGGGGGCTGAGCGGATTTTCTCAGCGAAGACGCATGTCCGAGGGCGGCTCTGCACGTCAGTTGGGTCAGCCTAGGCTCTTTAAAATGAACCGAGGATATATTTAGTACTTCTTTCGTCTCAAAATAAATGTCGTTTTTAATTTTTTAAATCGACATTTAACTATTAGTCTTATTAAAAAAAAATTAAAAATACAAAATGAACAAGTCAATTTTAAAGTACTTCTAATAATAAATCAGTTCACAATAAAATAAATATTTTTTAAAAAACTTTTTTTAATAAAATAAATGGTAAAAAATAGTTTAAAAATATAAAATAACATTTATTTTAGAACAGGGGGAGCAGCAGAGCAAACAAACTAAGGGCTTAATCGATAACCACCACCCACTTGTCTGCCAATCATGGTGCCCGTCCCGTTCTCTCTACCAAGTCCGATCGAGGCCAATACTGACGCGGTGAAAACCAAATACAGTAACATATTCACACCCACACGAGATATGTGGTCGCCGGCCGGTCGCCCTCTGCCGCAGGACCACTGGTTCATGGAGCAGAGCAGCCAAGGGGCACGCATCGCCAAGTCACTGTTCAGTGTGGGGAATGCAACCGCTCTCTGGATCCTAAACACACATGGTCACAGGAGGAACACACATGGTCATACCGAGGATCGTTGATGCTGACGTGTCACTGGTGATTGGCCACGAACGTGTGACTGGGTGAGCAAGCAAATTTACTTGTCAGATCTTGTAAAACATGTACTGGTCGCTAGGGCAAAAAAATCCCTCCATTGAAAAACATACTTGCTTTTGCAACCATGCACAGGATACTCCACCAGATTCCCAATTTCTTTGTGCCCACTTGATGGAGATCAACTTCTTTCAGTCGGATTTGAGTATTCTGAGCGACATGCTGCTAATATGGTTATTCGTAGTATGAATATGTAAATCATTACAGAGTGCAAGTACTAATTAGTGTATTGCAACATTAATTATTATTTCCTCTGTTTCTAAATTATTGCCGTTAAATTTTAACATCAACTTTCACTTATTCGTCTTATTTAAAAAACCTTAACGAATATCATAAAAAATGTTATAATTTACTTTACCAATAAAGTTATTTAAACCACTACTTGTAATTTTACACATTTAAATTAATTTTTTTGAATAAAATAAATAATCAAAGTTGATGTTATAAATCAACGGCGGCAAGAAACGAAGAAAGCAGTACTTCTTTTTACTCGATGTTGCCTAGACAGTACAACAATTCTAATCTAGATTGAACTAGAATTGTTGTCTCAACCATAGTAATTTAAAAATGAATATAGTTAATTACAATGTTCTGTACCGTTGATTACTCCTATTCGTTACTACTAAATATTTCTTCGATACAATGTTTTAGTTGTCTGAAATTATCATGTCTGATTTAGCTAAATTGATATGTGCGGGCAGTGGTAGTGTCAGGCACATTAAATACTTTGCTAGGTAAAATTATTTACCAACTTGGCACATAATTAATGAAGAAATATAAGGTATTTAGGGCTGTTTATTGAGCAGCTTTTCTAACAGCTTTTCCCATACAAATAGTTTAGGCAGAAAAACTTATATGGCAAAGCTGGCATAAGCTATCCTAAAAATTGAGATACGAGAAAAGCTCCAAAAACCTTGCTTATCCTACTTATCTCTATCATAAGCTGAGCATAAGTTTGTTTACCAGATGTTTTCAAGGGGGTTTTAATTTATCCAAAAAAGTTGCTTCAGCACTTAAATCAAAACCTAATTACGCTCATTTTTTAAGCTAAAGCCCATCAAAAAGGGTTTTAGTATGCAGTATCACATAGCAGTAGAATATTATTGCCAAATTAGCACAATTCTTAATAATATAAACATTGTGTGCGGACATGTAGAGGTGGGAAGTCTCTTTCATTTTTTTGTACGAAAGGACGTCAGTTGCAGTGGTGCAGATACAAGGTTACAGACTCGGTTTAATTATGAAAAGGACGTAAGATTGTCAGGTTTTGGTCGCTGCAAGGCACGTCTTTTTCATTAAGACGATCCTGCATTAAAATAGAGAACACCACTTCGGCCTATTAGGAACACAAAAATTATACAAAAAATTTTATTTAAAAAATATAAAAATAGAAAGAATTTCTCGAGTTACAAAAGGGGCTTACGGAAGGGGGTGCCCTCACGTGTCATGATTTTTTTTTACGGTTGTCAGATTGGTCAGATTGGACCAGACCATTTTAAAAAAAAGTACTTCCTTCATCTACAAATATAAGCTTTTTTAGTGATTTTTAGACAGATTATCAATGGCAATAAAAGATTATGCTGAAAATAAGTTACGGTCCTCTCCAATATGACCTGCCAGTAGTTAGAAAGCTCGTGTTTTGCGAAAACCATATAAAAAAACTTATAAATTGTAGACAAATACAAATCTTTTAAAAGAATTATATTTGTGGACGGAGAGAGTAAAAGTTTGGACTAAATGACCAGTAACACGGCTACGATACACAAGGGTCAATAATGCATGAATTTGCTTTTGTATCAAAAACACGGCAAAGTTGTAGCAACATTGAACTAAGAAAAGCTGGGGGTGTATGGAGTTTGATTCAGCGACTTCCAACCAAGGTTTAAGCAACTGAACTAACGGTTTTCAACAGTGCAAAAAACTGATTATTGTTTTTGTTGCAGCGTCAGATTTAGTTTTGAGCGAAAATCGATAGTCCGATGAAACCGAGTCGGATTAGTTCCACTGGTTTTCAACGGTTTCGTTAATCCTGCTTCCAACCAGGCCATAAAGCTCTGCCTATAAATTGACAGTCTATATCCCATATGTTTGGCAATTGGCTAGTAAAATTCAGTAGAGTTTTGCTAAAGTAGATCATCTCTCTTTCTTTCATCTTCTAGAGGTGAAGCCTCGAATCAATCTGAACCGTCGAATTTTGAAAGAAAAAAAATAGTTCATATGATGTCTCCGGTGAAATTCCCTTTGATGAAGCAATTTCCTTCCAGATGATGACGTTTATTTCCAAAAAATAGTCACTTACATAATATACCACACATGTAATTTTTTATAACTAGTTGATTCCTTTTCAATTTAAATATTATAATAATTATTAATTATTTTAGTGCTAAAGAACCATTTTCTTCTTGAGATCCGTATAAATGGATGGCTCACGTTCTTTTGGTCTGCCGTATAATTTGCTTTTTAGTAAAAAAAAAGAGAAACAGATGATTCTGGTTGGAACATCTGCATTATATTAGGCAATATGGAGATAAATGATTTCATTTTTGAAAATTGCAAATATTCTTTCTTTATGCAGGTAATTTACAGAGGAATATATTGGATGTGCTTTTGAACACTACTGCAGCATGATGTTAGAGCTAAAAAGTCATTTACGACGGCTAGCAGAAATCTGAAAACTGATGCACTTGAGTTATTTGCTTCTAATGGATAGAAATTTAATAATAGACTTTGTTAGACTTAACTAAGATTTTTTCTTCCATTTATTTCATCAGTTATGAAGCTGATTTATGTAAGGTTCAAAACGTTGCATGCAGAAACGCACTGGAATGTAATTCCATTTTTTTTTTAAAAAATGAAGCTCCGCCTATAAATTGACAGGCACCGGTGCAAAGGCAATGTGCCATAACTAAAGTAGAAACCAGTTTCTAGCAACTAGAGCCAACATTGTTAAGAACCGTGGTTTAGTGTAGCAATGAAGGTTGAGCGCGACCTCCACATGAGCCGGGGCGACGGCGAGACCAGCTACGCCACAAACTCCAGGCTTCAGGTTCTTGTGCTTCCATCTACAGCGTTTGTAAATCTGCTGCATCATCTGCATGCATGTTATCTAAGCTGCCAAACCTACGCAAAAAAAAAAAATAACTTTGCACTGATGTACGTGCCCTGGACGCGGGCACTCGTTTCTCAGGAGAAGTCTATACTGAAGACGAGGCCGGTGCTCCACAAGGCTGTGGCAGCTGCGCGCACATCGCTCTCCCAAACCGCCGGCGGCGCGACGGTCGTGGCCGACCTCGGCTGCTCCTCGGGGCCCAACACGTTCCTCGTCGTGTCCGAGGTACTCGCTGCCATCGTCGCCGACGAGCAGCGCAAGGAACTGATGATGCATGGTGGCCAGCGCCCGCCGGTGCACGTGCAGTTCTTCCTGAACGACCTCCCCGGAAACGACTTCAACCTCGTCTTCCAGTCCCTGGAGCTGTTCAAGAAGCTGGCCGCCAAGGAGAAGGGCGAGGCGCTGCCGCCGTACTACGTCGCTGGCTTGCCGGGATCTTTCTACACCAGGCTCTTCCCTGAGCACTGCGTTCACCTGTTTCACTCCTCGTACTGCCTCATGTGGAGATCCAAGGTACGCAGAAAGCCAGAAACAGAGAAAAATGTTTTTGTGCCATGCCGTCCATCATGGCATCTGGGTTGCTGATAGTTGCTTTTCCACCGCTCGATCTAACACATGCAGATTGGTAGTAACGTGTTGTGACTTGTGATTAACATTTCCGGCCAGGTACCTGAAGAACTCGCGAGAGGCTTTGCCGCAAACGAAGGCAACATTTACATAGGGGAGGCAACGCCGCCATTGGTGGTGAAGCTTTACCGGAGGCAGTTCGAGGAGGACTTCTCGCTGTTCCTCAAGCTGCGCCACGGCGAGCTTGTGTCAGGTGGCCAGATGGTTCTCACGTTCCTGGGCAGGAAGAACAAAGACGAGCTGCGTGGCCAAGTCAGCTACATGTGGGGCTTGCTTGCCCAGGCGCTTCGGTCCCTAGTTGAACAGGTAATTAATTAAATTGCTCGTCAACATCAACAACTATCGGCTTCAGAAGTGCTGGTGAACTCAAGCAACTCTTGCTTCTCGATTTATTCATGGCAGGGCCGTGTGGAGAAGGAGAAGCTGGACTCCTTCGACCTTCCGTTCTACGCGCCCTCGGTCGACGAAGTGAAGGAGGTGATCGGGCGGAGCGAGCTGTTCGACGTCAACCACGTCGAGCTGTTCGAGTCGAACTGGGATCCCCACGACGACGAGGACGGCGGCGACCAGCTGGTGCTCGACAGCGTTCGGAGCGGCGCCAACGTAGCCAAGTGCATACGGGCCGTGGTTGAGCCCCTGATCATGCTCCATTTCGGCGAGCGCATACTCGACGATCTCTTCGAGATATTCGCGTGGAATGTTGCGGAACACCTCCAGAAAGTGAAGGCCAAGTACCCTGTTATCATCGTGTCCTTGAAGGCAAGGCACGCGCCGAAGTACCCAGCGAACGACGGTCGTTACTCGGTTTTCGCGCATAGCCAGCTTATCTAGAATCTTGCTTGTGTCTCTACAACAAACGCCGGACAGATCTAAAAGGACTAGTGACAATTCAGTTTCACGTTTGGTTCTTGTCATTCCATCTCGTCCATCCGCAAATGTGCATCAAGCCCATCAGCTGCAACGGGTCCCATGAAAGGAAAAAAAATTCAATGACACTGGTGCTACGTGACATCAAATTTTAAACATTGATTTATATGTTTGCATGGATAGTTAATATTAGCATACTGATTAATATTGAGATCCCATGCTACGTAGCACCTGTGCTACCGATTTCTTTCCCCTCACGAAAGGCCTGTGCCACAAGTGAAGCCCAAACAAGCCACTCATCAGTTCGTAGAGTCTTAAGAAAATACGAAATTTCAGTGTATTTTATAGGCAAATCAGTGAATGGAGTTAAAAAAAAACAAATTAGCGAATGAAGATATGACGATTGCATTGCGTGGGCTGGCAATTGCGACGGAGCCCATGGTCGTATACGTAGCAGCCCATAGCCGGCCCAATCTCTTCGGCATCGCAGAGACCGACGCGAAGAGACCCATCTAACCAGAGCCGTACGTATGACTGCCCGTCCTGGTCGCCTCATCCGCGCCGTCCATCTAACACGGACCCGCGGTCGACTCAGCAAGCCAATTGGGGAAGGAAAAAAGAAAAGAAAAAACTCCCGTGCTCGGCCGCTGTTCTACTCGGCACGGCAGTCGGCAGTCGGCACCTGCGAGTCTGCGACTAATCCCTCTCGCCCCCCTCGTCTCCTCGCGCCTCCGCTTCGCGCATCTCACCGCCATCTCACTCCCTCCTTTCCCGTCTCGCTTCTAATTTAGCGCCAACGCGTGGGGCGTTTGAATTCCCCGCGGCTCGCGCTCCCAGCACACTCCCGGACCTCCTGGGGACGCCGCCGGTCGCCCCCGGCTCTCCCTCTAGGGTTTCGAGTTCCCCTTTGGCATGGGGGACGTCCCCGCCGCGGCGGCGTCGTCGTCGCCCGCGGCGAAGCGGCGCCGTGCAGGCGACGTTGGGCTGAGGCGGGTGGCGGAGATTGTCATGGTGCTAGCCACCGCCGGGGAGGTGCGGGGCGGGAGGAAGCCCACAGCGGCGGAGCGGGCGCTCGCGGCAGAGGCGCGGGAGAGGCTCGCCGCCGCGGTCGCCGAGGGGGCCGTGCGTCCCAAGGATCTGTTCCCCGGGGAGGCTGTGCGCGCGGTCGTCGAGGATCTCGGCCTCAACCGCGCCAAGGACCCCGCCACATTGAAGTTCCGCCGGCCCAAGCCCTCCATTGCCAGAAGGCTCATTCTTACTAAGCGCAAGGTTTGGCCACTATTCTAGTTTTTCTTCAGCCAGCTTAATAACTTTCTCGTGAACAAGTACGAGTGAGTGGATGAAACTCAAGCAGTTTTCTGATCATAATTTATAACGATGCGAAAATGCATGTTGTGTTTTTAAACCAGGTTGTTTATTAACTTTGAGTGGCACTGCTGCTTCGATTGCACATCATGTTTAAGATTTCATTGTTACATGAGTGAATAGACAGTACTAAGGAATTTCTAGGAGCCGACCCCTTGTAGTATATCAACATGCTTCGTTACTCTTGTTGGCTTGTTGCTATATAGTTTGACACATGTTTGCCATCACAGAAATGCTGCTTACTAAGATTAATGTACTTTTCGTGCACACGTTTTGAGTTAATATTCAGCTTTACATAACTTGGTCTTGTTAATTCAGCATGTCTGCAAATTGCATGTCCGCATGGGTGTGTCCGATAAGCGTTACTTACTCTATGCGTGTATCTTTTTGAAATCTTTTACTATTATTTTGGCATCTACCTGTGCCTGATAAGCGTTACTATCTCTATAAGTAGATTTTTTGGAATTATGTATTATTTTGGCATCGACCCATGTCCGATAAGCATTATTATCTTTATGTGTGGATTCGTTTGAAATCATTAATTATTTTTATCATGTGCTTGTTATCAGTGTTGTGCAATTTCCAGGGGTTCTTAGTATTACCTATCATTCATTACCTAAATTTGATGAATTGCATGCCTAATTTTTTGATGGTGAGTTCAACCTGGTTACCCATGGTTTGTGCGTACAGACCAGCTGAGTATTTCATTTACTGTCTTTTGTTTTCAGATGGAAGAAGTCAAGGAAGCTCCAGCGCAGCCAATTAGCACAACTCAAACACTTGCCTCAAGTGGAATGTCTGAGTTCCAAGCATTACATGGGGCATCCAGGTTTGGTGTTGGAGTTCCTAGGAATTCACCACCTGTTGGTGCCCCGTTGAATTCTGGATCCCTAGTGACCTTGCAACCAACAGGATCTTCTTCTGTAAAACCAGTTACCAACTCGGCTGCACACCTTAAATTGGAGAAAGATGTTAATGGTTCTCTGAATTTAGCACGCAGTGGAGGTATTGCTAATATAAACATTAACATATCCTTCATATAAAATAACTTCTTTCCTAAAGTAATAACATTATTTGTTACCTTCCCTTTCATTTCTATGTGAAGTTATGCTTGAATGTAAAATTGATTCCTCCTTTTGATTATCCTTACTTGGGAACTAATTCGTTTGTTTTGATTGTCACTGCAGCAAACATTATCCACTTTGCCTCTACTAGTCCCAATGTAAATGCCATGCAGAGTTCCAATCAAGGTGTGACAGGTAATCCTGTTCCAGTGCACCATGCTACACCAGGAGGGGCATATGCGCCACCAACATCTCCTTTTGTGCACCATAATGATATTGCAAAGAGTGTCCAACAATTTCTTTACCAACCTACAAACCATCCTAGCTGGACTCCACCCTCAGCTGAATACATGCATTGTGGCTTGTACTGTCAAATATGCAAAGTTGTCATCTCGGATGCGAATAGTTTGCTTGTTTGTGATGCTTGTGAGAGGGGTGTACACTTGATTTGCCTTGAGAACTATGGTAATAAGGGTGTTCCTAAAGCTGAGTGGCATTGTTCAGTATGCCTAACTCAGAGTAAGGGCAAACCCCTGCCACCAAAATATGGCAAGGTTACAAGAACTGTTGCATCCAAGGCTTCTCCTCCTGTCAATGGAGCACAGTCCTCTTTGAAGGTATCAGCAGAAACCATGGCCACAAAGGTGAATCACCAAAAAATGGCTGCAAATCCTACAAAGCCAATCTCCACACAGGCTGGCAGTACTGTGCAAAACAGAAATGTATTGGCTCTAAGTGCTACAACAGCTGGTTCACAATCGCAATTAGTTTCTACCTTAAGACCTTCAGTCGGAAATGCTGTTAAATCTGTAACCTCTGCTAATGAAAAGGGAGGAACTGGGCAACCAAGCAGTATGGTACAAACCAGTGTCAATTCCCCTCCTAATAAAAGCTTGAGAAGTGATTCCTCTTTGAATTCTGCAGATTCAGCAAACAATATAGTGCATGGTATGAACACTGAGGAAGTTACTGGGGTAGAATGTGCAGATAAATCTTTCTCTGTTGATGCGATGAATTTGAAGTCAGAAGCACACTCTAAGCCTGTTTCAAGAACAGATGAGGTAGTGGCTGATCATATTGGGACTCAAATGGAAGAAGCTAGGACTCTTGCTACAGAAGAAAGTCCCAGGACACAAGCAGCCTTCGAGCCAGAAAAAATTAATTTTTCAGGGAGCACAAACAACACAGGAACATCAACAACAGATGAAGGCACCAACTTGGCCACTGAAGAAATGGTTCATAGTAAGGCAACTTCTGAGCCACCCACAATGACTGATGTGGAGATGATCCCTACTGGAAAGCCTATATGCCAAAGCAATGTTGCTATGGAAGAAAAGCTCAAGACTGATGCAGCCTCTGAGCCACCAGTAGATCAAAGCCACAATCTTGCTAAGGAAGAAAAGCCCTCTGAGCAAACCTCAATACTAAATGATGGTGGAATACAAACACATCAAAGCGAGCATATAAATGGGCTAAACGAAAATGAACTAAAAGAATCTCCCTGTGGAGATAAAAGCAAATCTGGTTGTAATGCAGCTTTCAATCATGATAGCATTCAAACAGTTGTGGCAAATGGGGTCTTGCATCATAAGAATGAAATGTTATGCGTTAGTGAAAGCGAAACTATTGGTGTCTGCAAGGAAGCAACGGAGCAGGCCAAGTAAATTCAGGTATAGGTTGCCTACAAATTTCTCTTGCAGGTGTGTTTCTAATTGAACAGTTGTTACAAATCTATTGTGTTAGTTAGAATCTATATTTCTTGTAGTTACAATTCATGATTCTTGCCACCTACGATTTAGGGTTTATGAGAACTACTAACTTCGTTATTGCGATCCAAGGGTGCCATTGGCCCATTTGTAGCTTATTCTAGTGCCATAAACCATAGCCTTTTGAATTTTTGTGGTTGAGCAAAGCACACCCGTGACACCTTGAGTGTGAAAGCTTTAGTCATGCTTTTCAGATGATCAATTTGTCTGACTTGATTTTTAATCTTTTGCAGATGAAGGCATAAGGAATTTTCCATTTTTTCCCAGCATCTGTGTCCTGTGATTAACCATGCTCTCTACATTCTCATGGATTTTTATCTTATGTTCAGTCATCGCCAGTCATTTTTCCTGGAGGTTTGTCCTGTTCCCTTATAATCCTTGGAACATGATTGTCGCGCCTAATTCATTTGCAATTTAGTAGTTTTGCCCCTTTTTTTTCTTTCTTGCTGAATTTCTCATGACATGAGATTTTGCTATGCAGGCTTCCTCTTCCTCCAATAGTAGCTACAAAAATCCTAGAATACGGGGAATCTAAACCCCTGCTGTTGTACCGTATGTAGTTTTTTCCAGTTTCGGACTTCTAGCGATTCTTTATTTAGCTAGTTTGTGTGCTTGTGTCTGATGCTGTAAAGATAGGACTTAGCTGAGTGAGGACTGGATTATTGTGTCAGAATACTGATATTTACCTTCAGCATCACCTCAGGTGAAGTGGTTTTACCTTCTGCTGGAATCTTTGTGAGTCTTGACCGTTGGATTCCTATTTTCATTCAGACCTGTCGAGCACGAGGTCGAAGAGACACCTTGGATATTTAGTGTGCACTCTGGTGTCCAGAGCTGTAGCTTCGCCAATGCACTTGAGTAAACGAGCTTATCTGTGCGATCGTTACAAAGGAACTAGTCATTCACATAATGCCCTCTCCACTATAAATCTTCTGTATGAACGAAGATGACATTCCAACAAAGCCTGCTCTGTTCCAGACGACAGACCAAACCACTCTAGCCTTCAGCGCGTCACCTCTGTTAGGCCCGGCACCACCCCACCCCACCACATCCAGACTCCGCAGTGCCACAAATGGACGGCGAGCGAACAAATTTCCAAACCGCCCGGCCAGTCAACCAGCACAAAAAAAAAAAAAAAGACGCGAGTTCACGGCGAGACCACGCGTATCGGCGTATGTCAGCACCGCAACACGCCCGCGTCAGGCGGAGCGCGCACGGAGGCGGCCCGACGAGAAGCGGGGCTGGCCGTGTGCACATCTGCGCGGAGAAGGCAGAGCACAGGCGATTCCGCGTTTTCAGCACATCGATCGATCGAGTCGCGGTCCGGGAAGAGCGCGGTTGGTAAAGGTCGCCATCAGGGGAGGGACATCGACAAGGCCCCAAAGTACCGCGGCAAACTGCGTGCCGCAGCTTGGGGTCTCGTTTCAGGCCAGAGGAGGATGCCATACGAAAGGAATCTGATCAGTGTCCGCAAGAGGCAGTTATACTGGAACTTGCAAGGACCAGGCGCACCCGGCTGCTCGAGCTCGTCCAAATTGACCTGTCCAACTCGATCGGTTGCCGCCGGCGATTGGTTGGGGTCGATTACGGAAGCTGTTCCGAACATATCGCCGTCGAATTCCGGAAGGCTGGAGTACTATCCGCAAGTGACGTGCTGCTGACGTACGACAACTGTATCATTTTTTTTCCAAATCCATACCGAACAGAAGGAAATCCAGGCCTCGTAGTGCCTTCGGCTTCGAAAAGCTGGTCATTTCAGCCGGGGAAACACGCACGAAACCCGGGCACTAGTCGTCCACCCGGCCGGCTACAAGGGCGAAGAATTCCACGCATGATGGGCTCGCCCCGCCGCCGCACCCGCCTCTGTCTCGCGCGCCGCACCGCGAAACACGACGCGCAAATTAGGCCGCCTTATTTAGGCACCGTCTCCGTCTCCGGGTCCTTTTCCCGCCGAATCGCGACGCCCCATGAGCGGCGCCTCCATGGCGCTCCTCCTGCTTTCCGTTCTCTTCGCCGGAGTCGGGTTCTGCCACGGCACGGCGGCTGCGCCGGGCTACGTCACCATCTCCACTGCCAGCTTCACTTCAGGCTCAACGTGCAACTCCCCTGCCCCAGGTGCGTACGCGGCGGCATCTCGACTGGTAGTGCCAGCAGGTTTCATGGAGTGCTAGAGGGCTGATCTGTTGGCTGGAACTCCTCGCGGTTTCAGTTGCGCTGATGCGGAACAGCACGGCCGTGCTACGCCTGACGCACCGGCACGGTCCGTGCGCGCCCTCGCGGACGTCGTCTCTGGCGAGTCCGTCGGTCGCCGACATGCTGCAAGCAGACCAGCGACGGGCAGAGTACATACTGAGACGGGCCTCGGGGAGCGGCGCGGAGCAGCAGGTTGGGGGTTCCAAGGCGGCGGCGGCGACGGTGCCGGCGAGCTGGGGGTACGACATCAAGACGCTCAACTACGTGGTGACGGTGAGCCTCGGCACGCCGGGCGTGACGCAGGCGCTGGAGATGGACACCGGCAGCGACCTGTCGTGGGTGCAGTGCAAGCCGTGCGCCGCGCCGTCGTGCTACAACCAGAAGGACCCGCTCTTCGATCCCACCCAGTCATCGACGTTCGCCACCGTGCCGTGCGGCGGCGCGGCGTGCGCGAGGCTGGGCATCTACGCGGACACCTGCAGCGGGGCGCAGTGCGGGTACGTGATCCGCTACGGCGACGGGTCCAACACCACGGGCCTGTACAGCTCCGACACGCTGACGCTGACGCCCAACGACGCGGTGGCGAACTTCTTCTTCGGCTGCGGCCACGCGCAGAACGGGATGTTCACCGGAATCGACGGGCTCCTCGGCCTCGGCCGCCAGGAGCAGTCGCTCGTGGAGCAGACGGCGGGCACCTACGGCAGGGTCTTCTCCTACTGCCTCCCGACGACGCCGTCCACAGCGGGGTACCTGACGCTTGGCCGGGGCGGCGCGCCAGCGGGCTTTTCCACGACGCAGCTGCTGTCGTTGCCGAGCGCGCCGTCGTTCTACATCGTGATGCTGACCGGCATCAGCGTGGGCGGGCAGCAGCTGAACGTGCCGCCCTCCGTCTTCGCGGGCGGCACGGTAGTCGACTCCGGCACGGTCATCACGCGGCTTCCCCCGACGGCGTACGCCGCGCTGCGGACGGCGTTCCGCAGCGGCATGACGGCGTACCCGACAGCGCCGCCGACCGGGATCCTGGACACGTGCTACAACTTCAAGGACAGCGCGACGATGCCCAAGGTGGAGTTGATGTTCAGCGGCGGCCTGACCGTGGAGCTTAGCGGCGACGGGATCCTGTCGTTCGGGTGCCTCGCGTTCGCGCCCAGCAGCGGCGACGGACTGGTGTCCATACTCGGGAACGTGCAGCAGCGCTCGTTCGAGGTGCGCATCGACGCCAGCTCCGTCGGTTTCAAGCCTAACTCCTGCTGAGCCATTCATCATCGATTGACCTGCTCACGAGCTAGCTGTAGTATAGACCCGCGTACCCCCGTACGTAGACGACAGTACATAGATACACATACATATAGACATGGTAGCATACCCCACATACAGCATCATGTACGATGGTGCGAGTTAGCATCTCGTTAGTGGAATAAAGGGCTAACCAAAAACGTGCATACGTGTCGACACGTTTCAGTTGATTCTGTCTGCAACTTTGTGGTCGATCTCTCGAAGATCAACTTCCGTTGGTGGTTCGAGTTAGTGAGATGTTAGGGGAGGGCGTAGGCCCAGCTTGCGACGACATGAAGCGCGCCAAAGTCATCGTGGAGCCGTGGCCCACCAAAAGATGAGAGGATTTTCTTGTATCTTGTCTCTGAGTGCAAAGTATTTGGTGGCTGAACGTTTCAACTTCCAAGATTCGTCTCGGTGGTATTTTGAATATAAAAAGTTACTCTTTCCGTTCTTTAATTGATGTCGGACTTTTTTAAATTCAATTTTGATCATTTGTATTTAAATTTTTTTGATAAATTTTATATATTTTGATATAAATTGATTTATCATTAGAGCTATTTGAATCACAACTTAAAATATTACATATTCAAATAAATTTTTTGAATAAAACAGTGGTCAAAAGTTGATTGTAAATGTTAATAACGACATTAATTTAAGAACGAGAGAGTATTGCAATGCCAAACAAAGAAAACTAGTCAGCGATGAGCATAAGTTAAAATGTCATCATCAGAGATACAGAAGGAAATCCATTGCTCATTATGAATATTGATCACCGTCTGAAACGCTGCCGAAACAGAAGCTTTAGCTGCTCGGGAAGGGCTCTAATTAGCTGCTGAATGGTGCAAGGAGACAGTGATACTTAGAAACAAATTGTGCGGTAGTAACGTTGATGCTGAAAAGTCCAAGTGAACACAGATCAGTGCTCCTGTTCATTATCCAGGAAGCTAATTCAGAATTGAGTCGTTTACTTCCGACTTTAGAAAAGTACTAGTCGAGTGAGAAAAGAGCAAAATGCAGTAGCCAATGAACTTGCACAGCTCGCTAAGCGCACGGGATACTATGCTGTTTGGCGTTTCAAAGCACCACCGTATATAGACAATTTGTTAAAACATGACTGTAATTAAAATTTGATTGACTAGAAAGCTTTCTTTCCAGCCAAAAAAAAAATAACATGCATTTAATGTCACTGCTACTTTGTAAATTTGGAATTACGGAGATGCTGTTTTTTATCTGACTAAAAATAGGATTCTCATCGGTACATAACTCTTCAATTGTTAGATTTTGATGGAACAAACAGTAAATTGTCTTTAAGATTAGTATCTGTTTAAAATGCAGAAATTTCACAAAAATCAATTAAATTTCACAATAAAAAACGTAAGAAAGAAAACGAACCCTCGGTTCCAAATGGAGCCTTAACCTCCAGCCGGTCCTGATTCTCTCTCACCTTGGCGCTCATTGCTGACCACCTCTCTGCCTCCCCTCATCTCTCCAATGGGTCCCTACCACCGAACCCGCACTCATCATCCCATTGTAAAAAAATATAATAGAAGTATATATCAACTTATCTACATGACAATCTATAAACCTAAAAATATACTACTGAATTTTGTTATTCATAAAATTATCATAAGAAGATCATTTTTTTATGGTACGGAGTACATAGTTTACATTTGCATTACGTCGCTATCACGACAACAATTCAAATGGAACTGCTAAATATAATTTGACAGCTCGTACTATAATGAAAAATTGATAAGCAAGCAAAAAAAGGTGCGGCTGCTTCACTGTAGTCCGTAGTCGCCGATTAGCAGGCTCCAGCGCGGAACCCAACGGATCCCCCGGCAACGTCGTACAGCACCTCGATCGTCCGTTGCTGCACGTTGCCGATGATGCCAGCGGAGTCGTCGTCGCCGTTGGACGCGAAGGCGAGGCAGTTTTGCACGATGATCCCGTCGGGGTCGAGGTTGACGACCGCGCCACCGGAGAAGACCAGCGCGACGGACGGTACGGTGACTCTGGTCTGGCCGCTGAAGTCAAAGCACGTGTCCAGGATGCCAGTTGACGCCGCCGGCGGGTACTGCTTCATCCCGGCCTTGAACGCCGCGGAGAGCGCCGAGTACGCCGTCATCGGTAGGCGAGTAATGATCGTGCCGGAGTCCATGATCGCCCCGCTGGAGAAGACCGATGGTGGGATGTTGAGCTGCCTCCCGTCGACTGTGATGCCCTCAAGGAGCACGCCATAGAACGTCGGGATCTGGAAGCTGACCATCGGCGTCTTCACGAAGCCCGACGTTCCAGCGCCGAGCCTGAGAAACCCGGAGGAGTCCGTAGTCGGTGGGAGGCAGTAGGAGAAGGCCTTGCCGAACGTACCCGCCGCCTGCGAGGCCAGTGACTGCGCGCCACCGCCGAGCCCCATGAGTCCGTCGGTTAGATCGTTGAAGCCCGACTCTTTGGAGCTGCACCCGAACTGGAAGCTCGAGAGCGTGTCAGAGCCCAGCTTGAGCGTGTCGGAGCTGTACGTCCCGGTCGTGCTGGATCCGTCGCCGTATCTGACGATGTACTGGCACTGGGAGCTCGAGCAGCCATTGCCCTCCTGGCCGAGCTGCGCGCAGGCTCCCGAGCTGCAGGAGAACGGGGAGTACGTGCTCGACGCGCTGGGATCGAAGAGCGCGTCCGCCTGGTTGTGGCACTGGGAGCACGGCTTGCACCGTACCCAGGACACGTCGCTCCCAGTGTCGATGAGGATGGTCTGGGTCGCGGCCGGCGAGCCGAGGCCGACGCTGATCACGTACTGCAACGTCTTCAGCGGGAGGCCCAGGTTGGTCGGCACGGTGGCGTCCGATTGCTGGAAGCCGCCCCTGGCGCGGGAGAACTTGCGTTGGATGTAGCCAGCTCGGAGCTGGTCGCTCTCGAGCATCTCCTCCAAAGTCGGCATCTTCTTGGAGGCCACCGGGGAGCATGGGCCGTGCCGGTGGTGCAACGGCACCGTGGTGCCATTAATGGACGACGGAACGGCTGAAACAATCAAACAGGGGAAAAGATCACAATGGTAAACAACCAAGTGGAATTGCGTGCATGCCATGGCATGATCACCGGTGTGCACCTTTGGACTCGGAGCAGACGACGGCCTTGGTCTTCACGGACTCAACATAAAAAACCTTGCGGCTGTGAGCATCCACCCCTGCATGAGCCCCGAGAGAAAGGTAGCAGCACACGATGATGAGCAGCAGAAGCTTCGGAACAGAGGTCATGGCCATGCGTTTCCGTGGCACTGCTGCAGGAGCTGAGATGCTGGAGCTGGTTGAAGCGTTTAGGACGCCGGAACTCGTGCTTATATAGAGGCACCCACAGTGCATCCGGCATCCCATGCAGGAATCGGGTGCCCGGCACGCACTCAACGACCAGAGGACCAGACTCCTTGGACGGGGCAAGAGCGGCGTGCATTCGTCTCAGGACGACCGAACTGGACCGAGGCGTGCGCTCCTGTCCTAACCGTGAACGCTACGGCCGCCTTGATCAGCGCGCAAGATCGAAGCGCCAGTTTTCAATTCTCCGCAATACGATTGGATGTTCCTCGGGACGGAGGATTCTGCAATAACGCCCGTCTCACCTAGGCCTTGTTCGGAGTGCAGAATCGGAATCCTATCTCATACGACTCCTATTTGCAGGAACTGCTGCAATTTTCTTTTTTTTTTTGGAATTTGGTTGAAATTTTGTTGCATTGCTCCAAAAGGGTTCAGTGAGAACACATATGAACGAACGGTGGACTCGAGTCCCTAGTTCTTGTACATGAAGTAATTATGGGCCTTATGGCCGCCAGTAAACTAGCAGTAGCATTCCATCGTTTTCTCTGTCTTGTAGCACTATTCCGCTGCTTCACCACTTCAGGTCGCATTTCGTAGAAAGCCTCGTCCGTTTCGGAAGACGTCGCTTCGCTCGCCTTCGCCATCGTAGAATCAATATTCTGTACGCATGCCCTCCAGAAAAGGAGAAGATGCAGAGATCCTCAACCGGATCAGCGCTCTCCAGTTCTTTCAACGGAACAGTCTCCCCAGGATACTCGTTAAACAACCTCTGCTACACGTTACGACTTAAGACCTACTCGCTTCATTCTTTAATTGTTGTCGCTGTTAATTTTTAATTTTAATTTTAATTATTTGTTTTATTCAAAAAATTGATAAATATTATATATTTTATTATAATTTAATTTATTATTAGAGATATTTTAATCACACCTTCTAATTTTATATATTTGAATTTATTTTTTAAATAAAACGAATGATCAAAATTAATTTTAAAAAGTCAACGTCAACGATAACAATTAAAGAACGAAGAGAGTTAACTCCCACTCATTTCTGCAAAATATAATAGAGTAATTTTTGAATGTGTCGCCGTTCATCGCTAACCAAACTTTGGGGGAAAGACTTGACGCGTCAACTTGGGCAACTTGTCTAGCAGATCAACGCAAGAAGAATAACTGTACAACCGCTTCTCCCCCGGCGTCTGGAAGGAATCGAAGGACCAACAGCGAACACTAGTACTCCTAACTTCGTAGACTAGAGTTGCTTTCTTGGCCCATGCATTTCTGCCAACTAGCTCCGTCAGTCACGCGCTCGGCGACACCGTGCCGGCGGACCTGCTCATCACGCGCGGGCACGACGAGCTGGGAGTAACTATCTGATGTCGTCCCCTCGTTAGTTTCTCGGCGACTGGACGCGCCGAGTGGAAACGCGGTGGACTTTCTCGGCGCCAGCGCGCGGAGCTATCGTATCATTCCACAGTTGCATTTACCGGGAGGTCCGGGACGACGAAACGCAACTATGGCAACGCCGGGTATATTGTTTGAAGGGCGCTGGATCAAACCCAACATGAGATAGATAGATGGAAACTTCCAGGGTCATGGCATATGTCCTTGCCTCCAAGCCGGCCCTTCTAATCTATCCCAGGCCAAACCCGGAATTCCGCGGCAACAGTTCCGCTTCACCTGCAGCCGCCGAGAATGGGCTGTTGCTCCAGCGGAAATTGCGTGCGGGCTGAGCTTTCGCCTTGGCCGCATCCGAGACGATCGTGAGCTCGACGGCTTCGATTTTCTTGTGGCGAGAGCGACGCTGTGCGTCGTCGTCCGCAAGCAGCTCACGCTTCTACGCAGCTTCTTCCTTGTCGCTTAGGCTCGCGATCGATCGTTCAGTTATCTTTTTTTATAATCTGAGCTACGCTAGCTTGTGCGATTATTTGTGCCTCGTCCTCGCCAGCTTGAAACGGATGTGAAGAATTTTTTCTGGAGGTGCGCTAGCTTCGCCGGGCAGACGATGCCGTCCTCGTAAGATGCAGAGTCTGGCATGGCGCTTGGGAGAAAGACACTCCCCTGTTCACAAAATCTGACGGGTCCTTGATCGTGACGTCGGTTGCGCAGTCGAGCATTTGCCAGGAATCACTGCAGGGTGGACGCGTGAACAGAACCAGATCGTCTGATTTTCGTTAAAGGGACAATGTCCCGCTGACGTGTGGGTTAGTAGCGAGAGCTGGCTCACATGTCAGTAACTTTCATTCCTCTGACCATAGCCAGAATAATAAATCATTCTTGTGTGAACTGTACCGGCGAAACTCAAGGGTGTCCAATCCGGGCGTCGCACCGCCCCCGATCGCGAGCGCTCGTGACGTGCCCAGAGCTGTGCCGGGGCCCGGCGCCGGCGAGAGGCGAGGCGATCGGGACGGGACTGAACGAAAACGCAGGTCCCTGTTCTCCACGCCTGATAACGACACCGCACGTCCGCCTCGCACGCGTGCGGAGGCGCGTGCCTGCGTGCGATGGGAAGCTTGTCGTCACCGGCTTAGCAATCTGAATGGAATCTCAGAACAATACAAGCGTAGTGTTTCACATCCATTGTGCAAAGCAAGATCAGGGTGCGTGTTTAATGTCCTAAACCAAAGGAGTTAAATACTTAAATTACCATGCTGGTGAATTCTATAAGCAATGTGACTGCTCATCTGCGTGACAATAAAAAATTCACTGCACATGTTGCGCACCTTTTTCCACACTGGAGTATAGGTAGCTTCCCAGCAAGAAGTGCATTTTTTATTCTTTTTGCAACAGAGAGGTGTCATATAGCTGTAGTATCTGTTCCAATTTACAACTTACAGGCAGTACAAAAGCAAAAAGTGCCGCCTTCCTATCCTACATCCGTTCTCCATCCCTAAATCGTGTAAAGTAACAATCCGTTCGTAATCGAATAAATAACTAAGAGCAGGGATACCACAGCAATACCAGTAGTAGCTTACGACGTTTGTAAAATTGTCTAGCCTTTGTTCCCACCCAATTGCCCGTGCAGCTTTCCACGATATCACAGTGGCCTATACAGCTTCGAGTGCCTATCTGATCTATGTTTGTATCCTCATTGCACAGATATGCTAGGGTATATCACTTACTGCTGTACGCGGTATTATAGGGCACTGAATGATTTTAGTGCCCATTTGCTGTAAGGGAATGCGTTCTGTTCTCTGATATATGGTCTTTACCAATACTCAGTTCCTCCCATGAATAAAAAAATAATCATATCAACATTGTAGTAGTGTAGTACTACTAACAAGCCATTCGCCGGTATATGGTTTTCCAGTTTTCAATTTCCTCCCTTCACAAGGAAACAGATAATCTTATTAGCGTAGATTGGAAGAACAATTTAAGCACATGTAGATTTGGAAATACAAGATTTTGAGACAAAATATAAGCTTATGGCTAACCTCAAGCAGCAGTCAATGGAATCATAATGAAGAAGGGCAATTGGCTTGCGCCCTCCTGCAGTTCTATGGCCAGCACCACGCTTGACTACTGGAAGCTGCTTCACTCCTCTGGCTTCCATGAGACTTTTTGCAGTGGTCAAATCAGTATCTGGAAAACACGTTAACAATCCACGTTCGTTCCCCCGGTACCGAAATCCTCTAGTAATACATGAAGAAATGGTCGAAGAGTTTTCCTGCAAATATCTTTTGAGTTAACACATTTTCTAATCTAGAATTTACAACAAAAGCACGCCAATTATATATCAAACTTTTGTTTTCCTTTGAACTGTCCTTGAATGGCATGGTTAGCTCATGCTAAGAGAAAATGGCACATGCTAAGCTGTTACTTTTGTAAAAAAAAGTTTTATTTCAACAGATAGAAAGAAATTATTTCAAACATACATTAGCCTTTGAGTGGTCCCCATCCGTGATGCCCTCTCTATGCAGTTCAAATCCTGTGCGCTGAATATCCCCCAATGTAACAACTCCTTCGAGGAAACCTTCAGGGTCCACAACTAGGGCACAATTTTGCTGCTTATCATGCAATAGCTTGAGAACTTCTGTTACTGTGGCAGATGGTAGTACTCTGACATAGATCTTTGACATGGCCTGGTTGACCTGATCGAAAAGGTGGAATTGATATAAGAAACAGCACAATTACAAACGTGCACTTCATTACTACTTTCAAATATCCAATCGAAAAAATGATAATATGATAGCAAGGACGGAAAATGAGTGAAGAACCCAGTGTAGAGGTGGACAAACCTTCAAATCATCGAGAAGCATTTCCTCATTGTAGGTTCCACAGTTATGAATATCAGTTTGTAAGATAGTGAGCTCAAGGTCATTTACGCCATCACCTCCCCTTGAGCCACCATTTTTTTCTTCTGATGACATGGAAGAATAACCACGTCTGGTTCTCCTAAAGCTAGACGGCTCACAATCATTTGGTTGGTTTACGACAGAAGGAACCCATATTGCCAATCCAACTGCTCCCTGTTAGATTATAACCCGGACATAAACCAGTATTAGTTTGAACATACTATAGTAGGTGATGAAAATGGCCCATGCATTAACTTCTTAAACATAGTAATAAGACTAAACCGAACTCCTAAGCTGTGTAATAAAATAAACACCTAATTAAACACTTAAGCCATATTTACCATGAGAGGAAGCAAAATCCTATAATCTTTTGTCAGCTCAAAGAGCAGCAAGACTGAAGTCAATGGAACGGAACAAACTGAAGCTAGGGTAGCAGCCATTCCAACCTACAGTTCAGAAAATCAGATAATCAGCACCACTGGACATTATTACTTAATGCAATCTGAAAAATGGATTGCAAAGGAACTTACCAGAGCATAAGCTTGTGGTTGGGCCACAACAGCATTACCAGGTATAGCTGAATTTATCAAATAAGCAGCTGAACCTCCAAAAACAGCTCCAACAGCAGCACCGATCATCAGGCTTGGGGCATATAGCCCTCCCTCAAGGCCAGAGCCCTTGCATAGGGCTGTTGCAACTACCTTTGCAGCTGCAAGTTGAGTTAACAACCATATACCAGGAGCAAAAGCACTTTTCCCGGTATGCAGTATTTCTTCAACATTTGTGAAGCCCCAATATAAAATCCCAGGATATTTCAGAGCTATAAGGCCAGCTCCCAGCCCACCCAAAGCAGGGTACATTACAATAGGAAAATCATACTTTTCCTTTATGTGCCCAAATAAGCTTGAAAACCATGTTACCAGTCGGTCAAATACCACACTCACGGCTCCACAGAGCATTCCTAAGATGAGGTACAGAGGTAGCTCTGCAAACAATTGAAGAGATGATGGTAGCATTTAAAATCCACATTTTGTCATACATACCAACAAAGCAAATGAATAAAGCTATGCAGTCATTAGAATAGAAGGTGAATATCATAGAATAATATATTTTTGAACGTAATTTGAAAATTTGGAAAAATTTTGCCGTGAATGTTATGGCATTATCTCTTTTTTTTTATTTATAAAAGGCCTTTTATTAGGCCCCAACTTCAGCTGAAGCTAGACCAAACAAGTACTGTGATTTCACACAAATCAAAATTTTGACTTCCATGATCTGACGAAGAAAAAAAATATTTCACTTCTGGCTTCTTATCCTTGTAAACTTCAAAACCAAAATCATGTATTTGGGCTTGATGAATTGATAAAAATTTATGCAGGTTGCAGGATATGCTATAGTAGATGGCTAGTGTACATGGATTTCAACAGCAATTAACAGGCTAAGCTAAACTTAATGACAGAAAGGATCAGAGCAGATACCAGCAGCGGATTTTAGCTCATATGCTGGTACTATAAAAGCTGGTTTTTCTCCAAGCAAAACATTTGATACAGTAGATGATATAACAGATGCCAATATTATCATGGCAGTTGTAAAAGGAGGTGAATTTTCTGCTTTAAGCGGTCTCAATACAGTTTCAATGGCAAAAAAGCATCCAGCAACTGCTGCATTGAAACCTGAAAAGCCACATGGTAGGAGCAATATGTTAGCAAGATCACACAGCAAACAAGCGTAAAAAAGCTTAAAACTCAAGTAAGATGGCATTGCAAAATCATTAACTACTGTCAACATCTCCAATATCCATAATGAGTAGGATGATATCCACTAATTAATGCAATCATACCTGAAGCAATCCCAGCAGCTGCACCAGCAGCTACAAGGGCGATCCGCCTTTCCCTGCTATTCTCCATCATTTCTGAGCATGCATTTGCACATGATTTGCCAATATTCACACTGGGACCTTCAGGTCCCAATGAACAGCCAGTCCCTAGTGTAACAGCAGCCTGAATGGCCTTTACAGTTGGGAAGATTGCTGAAATGAAGTTGATTCCTAGCCCCTGCGTTGGCTTGGAAAGTTTGAGCTGATCAAGTATTTCAAGCAACCCATGCATCATTCCTACAATCACACCTCCAGTCACAGGGACCAGCAGTATTCTGTGCCAAGTATCAGACAGCCTCTGCAGGCGGAGCCATGCCGCGCCTTCGTTGGGAGTTCCTGCCCATGCCCATTCATGGATGACATGAACCTAGCAAAGCCATTATAGAGCTGTATCTAGAATCAGTCATGCAAGATACAGCCAGATATCTTCTCTTATTTAAAATTCAACTGTTTGAATTACAAATAGTTAGCAATATTTTTCCTTCACATTGAAGTGTTTGGGCTACAGATGATTATCATTAGCATAAGGTGGCGAGTTTGGGCATCCATCACTTCAATTTGTAGATCAACTAGCATAATTGGTCATTTAATTCCATGGCAGTTTCTAAATATGGAAGACAAGTAATATCAGTGGTGAGTGTAGGAACCGTTAGTTGGGTACTACTACTACAAGGTACCAACCTGAATAAGTGAAGCATGATGTGAACAAGCTAATTTAAATTGTAGTGCAATCTGCTCGTACCCAATCAGTAAACACTCACCCCGCTGTTAAACGTAGCGACGCAGATGCCGATGGCGAGGCCGAGGAGGCATCCGATGAGCAGCAGCGCCCACTCGGGCGGCGCCCCGTCCCCGAGCTCGTCATCCTCCCCCGCCGCCGCCCGCTCCCTCTGCCGCTGCGACGGCGCCGCCGGTCGTGGCTGTTCGGCCGCCGCAGCGCGATCGACCTGCTGGTACTGGTGCTGCTGGTGGCGGCGCCCAGATCCGCGAACGAGGTGGCGCAGGAGGCCGCGCACGCCCCCGCTGGCGCGCCTGGGGGACGCGGTGACCGCGGCCTCGTCCGCCTCGACGTCCGCGAGGTGCGGCTTGTGGCCCGCACCGCGCGGCGACGGCAAGGCTGCCGCCCCGCCGGTAACGTGGACTCTGAGGAGTGACGCGTGGTCATCGTCACCGGAGGACATGGTGGCGCCGCCGCGTCGGGTGTCAGGAAAGCGGCGCGGCGGGTGTCAGGAAAGCGGCCGCCGCATCGAGATCTGGGGGCGGGAACGCAATGCGAATGCGAGCGGGGGAGGCAAAGCGCAAAGGTTGACGAAGCGTGGGCGTGGGCGTTGGCGTTGCTGGTCTTATTTATGCGAGGAGCGAGAGACGCCGACGACGCGGGAGAAGGCAGGCAGGCAGAAGTGCGCGAGAACGGGGAGAGATCACGCGACCACGAGCACGGAGAGAGAGCCACGGGCCGAGGCCACCGACGAATGCGTCGCGGACCCTGGAACCCGCGCGGGGATCGCGTGGCGCCAGTGTCGAGCGGCGCGGCTGCGTGAATGTGAGTGAATCGGGCCATGTGAGATTCCACAGTAGCGCAGGAGACCGGATCTCCTGGGCGAAAGCGAAGTGCCGGCCCCGTTGTGCGGAGGGCGCGCGTCCGGTGCGGCTACCAAAGGGCCCCCTGGAAAAAACGGCGCCCGACGGCAACGGCCGGCACGGACGGCGCGGGCCCGGTCAAAATCCGCTCTAGGATCTCCTGAGATGGGTGCGGTGAGGCGCACTGATAAAGATCCCATGAATCCCTGTTCTGATCATGTGATAAAGATCTGTCTCGTACAGTAACCAGAAACGTTTGTCATTTTTTTTTTTGCCGTCGTAATGACCACTGGTTGGTGAGGCATCGTGGTCCTAGGCAGCAGAGGAGCGCACTGACGGCTGGGCAAAATGTTCAAAATGTAGAGGAACTTGTATTTTTGTCGAGAGAAGGAAAAAACGATCAGAGGGCCTTTTCTGGTCGGGCCAAGAGCCCAAGATTATGGGTTGTTCCAGCTAAATGGGCGTCAGCTCTTTCCCACCCAGAAAAGGAGCCCAACTAACATGCTGGGCAGATGTTGCTCGTAGTTGGGACATCGTCTCCCGAAGGGTGATTCAATGGGCTCAATTTCGAGTACCTCGCCGGCTCCAATGTGCTCGGAAAACAAGGCTTCTGCCTTTTCTCTCGAATGGTATGTATGCGTACTGCGCCCCTGTTTCGATTTGGAAATATAATCCTGTGAAAAATCGGATTCAAATTAAAATCGCACTTTTTGGTTCTCTTTATTTCTCCATCCTTTTTCGACGGATCCATTCAGCATGACCTGGCACTCAACGCATCTCACGGAATTCGTGGAGCAGACTCATGTCGGTCATCACCTTCTCATCATTGCATTGCCCCATCCAGAAGAAATACTCCTATTCACAGCCTCAGAATCTATCCCAAAGATCAATCAAACAAATATATACAAATGCAAGTAGCTAGCCTGTGCCATAAAGCCTCGCCGCACCATGCACAGCATCCAATCGACGCGCTACCTAATACACTACCATCCGGCCGACCCCTCTCCGCGACCACGCCACCGTCAGGTACCCGCGCGGATCATCATGGAGTGGCATACATTTTCCTTCTTGGCCGGCAGCCACCTTTCGCCGGCACGATGAAATTTCGGCGTACGACTGCTCGCGCTTTATCGCCAATCCATCCATCCATCCATCCATCGCCCGGCGCGCGGGACAGCTCATGTGGTTGGTGAGATGGCCGCTTCCATTGCTGGTGTTCGTGTCGCCGGTTGGTACGCTCCGCGTGTGCCTTGCCTGAGTTGCCTCGGCTTCAGATCATTCCCCAATCGTTCATTCGCTCCGTGGCAGCGGCAGCGGTAGCAGTCTGCTCTGCTGCGGTGTTGGTTCAGATCGTTCCCCTGGTCTATCATTCATTCATTCAGAGGCGTCGGGATGAAGCTTCCGGTGGAAAAGATTCACCGGCGAATGGACGACGAGATGCTGGATTCTGCTCTCCGCGCCAATGACTGAGCTGCAGCTCTGCTCTCGATCGGTGCTGGCTGGCTGCAGGAACATGACGCCGGTAGGTATCGTTTAGTATGCAGGTCCCTGTCTCCTTTTTCCCTGGTGCTGGAGTGAGAGTGAGGCTACGTGCAATGCTCTTGCTTTCTTGCTTGCTAGTACCAGAAACTGTACACGCTCCACACCGAGGTTGTTGTCAGTGGCTACTGTTTTGATGCTGGTTCTGAATGTCCCAAGCCACTATTTCTTATCCTATTTTCCTCCACATGTGGTAGGAGCTCAACAGCCTATTAACTGAGAGCGGAGAGAAAGGAGTTCGAATAATACACCATCACACAGCATCTGGTAACCACCTCAGTCTCCGATTTGTCAAGGATAGTACGACTGATGTTGGGCGCCATTTATAATCGATGGGTGTTCCATTAACCTTGACAGGTGCGCTTAACCGCCACCTTAATTGGACCTGGTAAACCGAAGTTTCGGCTTCATAATTGCGCGCCTACCCTCGCTGTGTGATGAGCTGCAGGAAAGCAGCTCGCTCGTGTTCACCATTCTCGTTGTGTACCTCAGGACGCTCCTAATTTCGGTGGCAACAATACCAGCACGAGATGTCCACCGACACGGCAGACTACTGAGCCGTACTGTACTTAGTACTCCGTGCTTCCAAAGAGAGAGGTTGAGAATTGAGATCAAAAGCTTTCAAAGATGCCGCTGAAGGAAAGGGTTTGTGCCAGAATTTATGTACGGCCTGCGCGGGAATAAGCAGTTGTGGAAGACGAAGGTGGTGGTGGTTAGAACCTCAGAACGGATCAAAACGGATCATTTCAACCGGTGAAAGCTACCGATGTGATTCCGGAGCCGAACCGCTGCCCGCCCGCTCGGAATCCCTATAAAAAGGACACGGGGTGCCAGGGCTCGCTTATTGTTATACTCCTACACTCTAGCAGAGCCAAGGCCACTGGGCACAGCAGCATCTCAAGGAAGACATAGCAGGAGCAGAGGAGGCTTCAGATAAGATGGCGCGGCTTCTCCGCCTCCTGACGCTCTCCCTGCTTCTCGCGGTGGCCACTCCGATCAGGGACATCACCGACGACGCATGCTCGTCGCAGATAACGGGTACTGCTCCGCCCTGGCTTTCGTTTATCTCGCTGTTAGTTAGCTATGGTTTCTGCATGAACTTCATACTTGTAGACGACATCTAGGCATATATAGCCTAAACAGCAGAAGTACAAGCTAGGCTCAGATAACACTGTTCCTGTCAATAGCGAGTACATCACGGTGTATCATGAGTCCAAGATTACGATGATAAGTAGGAGTAGCATAATTGAAGGTCTACCCTTTATGCGCAAAGACGTATTCAAGCGGAGACCGGGGCTCTGCCTTGTTCATGACAAGCTTTCAACTGCACAACTGTATGAAAATTGACAATTGGGGCGGGATCGAGCCAAACGACAATCTAGACCCAATCTTGTCCTTCTATACTCGCCCAATTTCTAGCTCCTTCCCCCGCCAGCGCACGTTAGGTAGACGTATTGGTAGATTACTCATACTTTCCCACGGCTCCATCAAAAGCTACTAGCACCGACGGCCACTTGCTGCTTAGCTTCGTGCTGATAGACTGGCTGGTGCTAGTGACAGCAGGCTCATCACACAAACCATTGATCATTAGATAATTAGTATTAAGCCGGTGGGTATGCACTAGCTGGACACTTTTCCACTGCCGACAATCATATTTCAAAAAAAAAATATATAAAGCTTCTTAGGAGTAGTAGTAGTTCAAAAGCTTGCTTTTAAATTTTGGACTTTTATTTGGCAAAGGCACAGCACACGGTTCCGATCCAACAACTGATGGCCATTCAGTGACACGGCCAGTACCACGGACGCGCCACTACTGCACCCCACAACATGTGAAGCGCAAACGAACGGGCCTCCTCCTCACGCTCACCTGACGAAAACTTAAACCCTTTCCACCGCTACCAAGGCACCAACCATATCCATCACGCCGGCGGGCGGCGGCGGGGGATGCTTGCCGCCGCACGCGTCAAAGAGCGTCACCGGCCAGGCGCCGTGGTTTCCAATGCGGATCGCGATGGAGAAGACGACCTGATTCGACGATGGCCAACTTTAACTTCTGCTTTCGGTCTCCATGCATGAGCCCGTGCGCGCACCGCACGGCATCGATCGCGCGCGTCTGCCGGAAATGTGAGTGTGCCGGTGATTTTGGCAACATGGGAGTAGCAATATAGCCATCCATGGGACTGGGATGAGCTGGGGTTGCAGTGGTCCAGCTTCCTTTTGCAAATTGAAGGAAGGAGATGGCACTGATGGGTTCTCTCCAATTATCGAGCGCAGTAGAGTCCTGCTCTTGTATGGGTAGATATCTTTCCTGGGGGGCATTTCAGTCTTTTGCATAGGAAGAGATATATAAGCTCCTAATACCACTGTAACTGATGGTTTGTACTTGGGCATAAAAGTCACCGAGGCGTGTTCACGGATGGTCGTCGTTATAGCAAGCTGACAACGACTCCAGTTATCCACTCGCATTTTTTCCTTGGCAGTGTCATGTTAACTATAGCATAGTCGAACTAAACGTATGTTCATTATTTGTAGATCGAAGCTACCTGTAGACACGTACCTAGAGATGCAAGGTTTCTATTTGAGGGTCGGCCCACGACCAAAAATCCTTCCAAATAAACTAAAATTTCATTCCACTTTGTTAAATTCATCACACAAATTTATTAAAATGTTGACTCACAGGTACCCAATTTGCACCCCTACACGTACCAAACATGTGCTCTAACTTAAGCGATCAAGTGTTTCTCGTGATTGCCGAATTTGTCTCCAAGCTATATGCATGTGTGGAAATCATGTGCTCAAACATAGGTTTGAATGTCTTATTACTAGTACGTACGGTTCACTTACTTTGTCAAGTTTAATAGCCGCCTCTCTCTGCTAACTACTACCGCCTGGACAGAATTCAATTCGATTATAACCCCTTGACGCATACACCTAATCGTCTCTTTGACATTTTTGTTGGCGTTGAAGGTGTACGTCATGTACATATACGTACGCCTAGTTCAATTGAAATTTACTGGTAATAAAATTTTTGGAACAACCCTGTTATCATGGACGTCCTGTGAGGGCCACCCTCACAAGTCCCGACGGCCGACTCATCAGTTGAAACATGCATAAATTATCCATGGAGCCCATGATCGTTTCATCACGCTCTTGATCCGAAACTCCTTGCGTTGGGATGAATACGAGGAGGGAGGAATGATCTGGTGTCAGGTCCATGCCAGTAGTTCCCGGAGTTTCCCAATCTGGTGTGGCTGCTCTGCATGATATTCCGAGACAAAAGACTCCGAACTAATCTAAAATACGAGTCCCAAAGTTCGTTCACAGTGACAGGACACAAATTTAAAAGTTGGCTGGTAGGGTACTGCGATTATATATTCGCTTTTGTTGCTGGCCACGTTGCAGCGTTTGGTAACAGGTCACCACATTAGGGGTCGCTTTCTAATCGCGCTGATCGCGAGGCGACGGCAGCAACCGGTGCGGTAGACCAAGTGCGTGTGCGGTGTCTCTTAGCCTTGCATATATATCAGTTTAAAAAAACGTTGCAGCTTTTGACACGGTCGCGGTAAGTATATTTACGCGAACTGACATGGGTGAAACAAAAAATAATTAAAACAACTGCAGATTTCCCGCACCTGAACAGCTCCGGGCTCCACCTGACGCTGCACCACCCGCGGAGCCCCTGCTCGCCGGCGCCGCTGCCCGCCGACCTCCCCTTCTCCGCGGTGCTCACCCACGACGACGCGCGCATCGCGTCGTTCGCCGCGCGCCTCGCCAAGACGCCGTCCGCGCGGCCCACCTCGCTGGACGTCCACGCGTCCTCCTCCGGCGCCGCGGCGGCGGGGGCGTCGCTCGCTTCCGTGCCGCTCAACCCCGGCACGTCCGTGGGCGTGGGCAACTACGTCACCCGCATGGGCCTCGGCACGCCGGCCGCGTCGTACGTCATGGTCGTGGACACGGGGTCCTCGCTCACCTGGCTGCAGTGCTCCCCGTGCATGGTGTCGTGCCACCGCCAGGCAGGGCCCGTGTTCAACCCCAAGGCGTCGAGCTCCTACGCCTCCGTCTCATGCACTTCGTCGCAGTGCAGCGACCTGACCATCGCCACGCTCAACCCGGCGGCCTGCTCCAAATCCAACGTCTGCATATACCAGGCCAGTTACGGCGACAGCTCATTCTCCGTCGGGTACGTACATTGCCTGTATTGTACTGTATCATCTTATTTCGCCCGTACACAAATACAGTATTTTTTATTTCCTGGGAATGCAATGATATTCATGTCGCGATCAATCGAGCAGGTATCTGAGCAAGGACACGGTGTCATTCGGCTCGACCAGCGTTCCCAACTTCTACTACGGCTGCGGCCAAGACAACGAGGGGCTGTTCGGGCGCTCGGCCGGGCTCATGGGCCTGGCGCGTAACAAGCTGTCGCTGCTGAACCAGCTCGCTCCCAGGCTGGGGTACTCGTTCTCCTACTGCCTCCCGACGTCGTCGTCCTCTGGGTACCTGTCCATCGGCTCGTACAACCCGGGGCAGTACTCGTACACGCCCATGGTGTCCAGCTCCCTCGACGACTCGCTCTACTTCATCAAGCTGACCGGGATCACCGTCGCCGGGAAGTCGCTGTCCGTGTCGTCCTCGGCATACTCCAGCCTGCCCACGATCATCGACTCGGGCACGGTGATCACGCGCCTGCCCACGAGCGTGTACTCGGCGCTGAGCAAGGCGGTGGCGGGGGCCATGAAGGGGACCCGCCGCGCGTCCGCGTTCTCCATCCTCGACACGTGCTTCCAGGGCCAGGCGTCGCGGCTGCGCGCGCCGGCGGTGAACATGATCTTCGCCGGCGGAGCCACGCTGAAGCTGGCAGCGCGGAACCTGTTCGTTGACGTGGACGACTCGACCACGTGCCTGGCGTTCGCGCCCGCCAAGAGCGCCGCCATCATCGGGAACACGCAGCAGCAGACGTTCAGCGTCGTCTATGACGTCAAGGGCAACAGGATCGGGTTCGCCGCCGGCGGATGCAGCTGAGGAGATGCACGGACTGGGGGCAACACATTTTCGCATCTGAACCCATACCAAACCACACAAAACGAGTTCCTGACAGTGCGCGGTTTAAATCATGAGAAGGTTGGTAAAGCCCCCCCCCCCCCCCCCCCCAACACACACCAAGCTGATCAGTAGCTGGCTGTGCAGGTTATCACCTCATCGTGACATAAAAAACACACCAAAATTAAACAAGAACCATAGACGGAAGTTAAATGTAGCTATTTATTGTTCACAATTCACATAGCCAAAGAGATATTAGCATGTAGCTGTTCATGCAATTCTTCGGCAACTGTTTGTCAAAAAGAATTCACTCTGCGTAGGTAATTTAAAGGGCTTGTTATAATTTCAAAGGGTTCACCCTTCTGTACTGTAAAAAATACTAAATTATGATGTACTTGTGTATTATTTGAGCTACATGAAATTATTTATTGATAGGTAATGTTTGTGACAACTTCAGCTTTCAAGCTACACTTTTAATTTATAAAGAATTAAAAACACATTCATCTGACGCTGCAGTCACATTATGAATCCGATTGGTCTCTCGGCATCTTGGTGCCAATTTGATGGGCACGCCCTGTACTGTACGCCACGCCAGTACTGCAAGCATGGGCTATGTGGATAGACACTTAAAATCCAGGGGCGAGAGTGAGTATGAGACGGCTCTCCGACGTGGACGGGTGAGCTACGTGGGCCTCGACGCCTGAACATCAGATGCCCCTTAACCGTGCCGATGGTGACTGACGAGCCGTTTGCGTCGCCGTGGTTCATAACCAGCACTGTGCCTCTGGCACCGTCCGCAATAACAAAACCAGAAAATGGCGCGCCCTGATCCGAGAAGCCGCAGCAGCCACGCATGCTAGCATTGCCGGCGGCGACGCACACGGCACTCACCAATTATCGCAGCGCGATCGGTGCCGGTGCCCTGCTATGCGCCCAGTGCTTGGACGATCGAAGCAGCTGGGACAGCCAGGGGCCCAGGGCCGCCAGGGTCGACAGTCCATCCCGTCGGGATCGTCAGGATCAGCTGTGAACCGCGCCACGCTGGGCGCACTCATCATGATTTCTTTCGTAGATGGACTGATGGTGGTACCTTGCGAGTCTTATCGGCAATGTTGGGTACTCGGTCGACGTCCACGCGCTGGTCCCGGCGGCTGCTCCATCGCCTGAGTACGACACGGTTGGTTCTTACCTAGCGGCATGAATCGGTGGGGGACACCGCTACAGGGCTCCCGGGGATCTGGCTGGCTCCCGGGAACGCGCTCTCCATTGGCGCGGCGGGTATGGCTGTATGGGCCTAGCTCGTGCAAGGAAGCGACTTGCGTCACTTGCCGGCTTTTGGCACGCGATCAGGGGTTTGGACGTAGCAAGGTGCACGGGCGCGTGCTCCACGCCGCGGCGCCGCGAAAACCGGCTGGATAGTGGGCTTCGCGGAAGGGGAGATCCAATCAACACTAGGACGCTCTATTGCAGCACATGCTGCCGCCATCTCGGATGACCTCAGTTCTTTCTAATATAAACTTCACCACAGGAGAGAATTATTTGCGAAACATGAAATCCAAAAATACCACCTTCCCTTCACAAGGGGGATTCGGAAGGCAACGTGGGCAGAGGTGCTGCCCAGCGTTCACATGTAAGTACGCGTCTGAATCCTTCATTATCGAGTCAACAGGTTCTCCTGTGCTCGAGAAAATAATTAACAGATCCTCGAATTCACAGCCTTATCTAGATGCATAAAAAGCAAGACATACAGCTATATGTACAACATTTATTAATCCAACTATAAGATCAACTTAACACTCTGGTTTAAGTATATACCACCTAAATTTTATGATGGCAAGATTCAGAGAAGCA
>BCLG01003448.1:0-21465 GCA_001602295.1 Zoysia matrella
CCCGGCGAGGGGAGGGCCGGGTTCGGCAGCGCCGGGGATGGCGCGAGCGAGGGCATTTTGGTGAACGGTGCAGAGTAGTCTCTGGGGTACGGCCGAATGGGTGCTGGAGGATGGTTCTCGTGGCCTCGTGGGATTGGGACGAGCCGGGGTTGAAGTACTGTAGGAGCGACGCTCGTGCATGCGGCTCCGTGCCGGGTGCCTTTTCGGCCCTTTTTTTGAAATATCTTGCCCAGGTTTCTCCGTATTCCTTGTCGTGGACTGTTGAATCGAATAATATACAGTACTTATGTATATCTTGTTCATGCCTGGGACACCAGGTGCTTTTTGTTTTCTTGGAAATGAAAGGTGGGTTAAGAAAATAAGTGGAGTTGGATATACTCAATGTGGGGTGAGTTACGATGAGAAATAGATTTGAGTCTCTTGCAATTATGTGGGTCTCACATCCCAAATCAAATAGCCAAAACAAAGGTTAGAAAATAAAATTGATTATCCCTAACCCCAACCCAAGGTAGCATATCCCAATATATTTCCCTAACCGCAATCTAGTAGCTATTCAAACACCACCTTAGAGTTTGTTGCAAGCAGTTGTTTGTATGTTAAAATGTCATGTAAAGAAATTTTTTGTTATAATGTGATTTATTTTTAAAAGTATTTAGAAGAAGTCTAATAACTTTACACTATTTTTTAAAAAATAATAAAAATCATATTAAAAATCAACAATATTAATAGTATTTTAAACATCGGCTGAATTTGAATTCATCAGCGGTCTTGCACCTCATCACTTGCAGCTAGTATTTTAAACATCGGTTGAATTTGAATTCGTCAGCGGTCTTGCACCTCATCACTTGCAGCTATATCTACCGCTGCCTTCTATAACACCGTCCACCGCATTAAAAGTGCATCTTCACCTCTTAGTGGGTTTTGGTAGATGGTGACGAACTATTCAAATAACTAATGATATTTGCTAAGTGCAATGACAACGAGAAAGTTTAAAAAAAAAAGAATGATAAACGAAAAGGAAGACCCCATTTCTTTGGATGATTTTATGGAGCTTATTCTCATGTAAGAACTCTAGTTTTATTTTTTTTTAAGTTTATGTATGTCGTACTATTAAAGGAGACACAAATTAGAGTCTCAAAAGTGTCAAAAATGCTCAAACAATTTTTTGTTCAGAGAGAGCTTACCAGAGTATCTGGCATAATGTCGAAGTCTCCGGTAGGCTTAAAGCCTTAACGCGAGAGGATTTACTGGAGTTTCCGACAAAGTGCCAGAGACTCCGGTGGCTTAGCAGCCCGCAACAAAGAAGGCTTGCCGGAGTGTTCGACACAGTGTCGAAGATTTCGGTGACTTTAGCTTCGCAATTTGAGAGGGTTTGTCGAAGACTCTGGTAGACCAAAGTGTCTGATCAGTGTATTTTTAGTCCACCAGCTACTTTTTATAGCTTGGATATTTATACTTTTTCAGCCCCACTTGAGAGGGCTAACGACTCTCACTTGAGAAAAATACTTTTGACTTTCAAAAGCACTCTTTCACTTTTTTTCAAAGCCTAAGCTTGTAAGATTTAAGCTAGAGATTGTGAGAGAGCTTCATCCATTCTTATTGAGCATTTGAGGCACTGTAGAGCTTTGGTTTGTGTTGTTACTTTTGGAGCTTTTGCTGCTAGACGACTAGGTATGTCTGGGAGCTTTCAACTTGTGTGTTGAGGCTCCAAGAAATTTGTTCGCCTTTCCGAAAGGGGCATGCTACTGAAGAATTCAACTTCACCTTCGTGGTTGGTTGAGTGAGAGAAAAGATCGAATAAAATCCGATTCTTTGTGAACCTCTCAACAAAGATGTAGAGTTTTTTGTGAACTCGAACTTCGATGAAAATCGTGTCTCCTTTTGCTTGTTTCTCTCTTGCAAATTAATATTGTTTTTGTTGTTCATTTACATCTATTTGCTTCAATCTACTTGTTAACTAGTTTCTAGCTTATTATTTCACTTAGATCTGCTGGCTTTTGATTCAAGTAGAATTCACTAGAACTTGTTAAGACCTGTTTAGATTCAAATTTCATCAAATTTCCTGTTTGATCGGAGTGTCTGTCATATTACCGGACAGTCTGGTGACCGAAGTGTTCGACACATTATCGAACAGTCCGATGATCTATTTTTTTGTTGAGTTTAAATTTATATAAATTATTTTAAATTGCCTTATTCACCCAATCTAAGCAACTTTCAGCCTCCGTGGAAGAGGGTCTCCTATGAGGCGTTTCAGGCCAAGGCCGTAGCAGCGGCTGCTGCAGCCACAATGGCAGAGGCTAACAAAGTGCAAGAAGAGAGGTGGAGATGGTTCGCCGTCCCTCCGTGTCTTGTGGTTCCAATGAGGATTTCTCGGCAGTGCTGAGGGACTTCAGTGGGGAGGATCATGTGGTTTAAAGCAACCACACATGGAGATACAATTATAATTTCTGAAGTGTGATATGAATACACTTGAATGCTTATCCGTGGCTCTGTTGACTGCTGACACCAACCAGGGAAGTGCGAGAAATGCTGTGTTTGACACTCATTAGTACTTTGTAGTTCTGATTAGCGGAAATTTCACTCTATTAGATGTTTCTTCATTGTTGTTTAGTCTTGTTATCCTGATGACCACGCCTGTATTGCCCCATCCCCCAGGTGGGGGTTCTTGGTGTCTGAAATTGTTATTCAGGTTACAGTGTGATGGCTCTCGCTGAGTTCTTATGTTTTTGTTATCAATGAATTCTTCAAATTTGCTGATATGCTGATCTGTCTCTTTGGATTATCCTTGTTGTTCTCATATGTTTCAGTTGTGCCTTATTGGTATAGATTGTCTTCTACTTTTGAAATCGAGGTTCTTCACCATCAGTTCGATGCCTTTTGTTCCATTTGGATGTACTACTGCACTCGAATTCTAGCAAACTTTGGGCGATGTTTTGTCTATTTAGAAGTAGATGTAATGTAACTGTGTTCTGATCTTTCACATTGTTGGCTAGTACGTCGAGTTGTGGTGCTCAGAAATCACATTACTCGACGAGCAGAAACCGGTGGTAGTCATTCGACTCATTCATCGATGTCCCATTTGAACAGGGAAGAAGAAGCCCAAAGTGGTCAGCGGCCAGCCCAGTTCTGGTCTCCGTATCCTCGTCCCTTTCGAAACGCAGCGCTCACCTTGCAAAATCTTCTCCCCATGCTGCTGCTGCCGCTGCGTCCCACGGCGGCACCCACGCCCCTCGCGCCGCACCGCGCCAGCTCCAGCCCCAGCGCTCACCTCCGCCTCCCATTCCCGTGCTCGCCGTCCCCCTTTCCGCTCCTCTCTCGAGCTCCTCAACACAGATGGCCTCCACCGCTTCGCGCCCACGCGTCAGGTACCCACACGTCCACACCCACTAACTCGGCAACACTTGCATAACACACAATCACGCCTCGAGATTTTAGCTGATTCCGTCTGCGTTCGCAGGCGAGGCCATCCGCGGCGGTGGCGCCCTCGACGCGCTTCTCTCGGCCGCGGAGCTGCTCTGTCTCGCGCCTCCTGCCATCTGTTCGGTGGTATGCGCCGCCCGCCTCGTCTTCACTCCGGGTAGTGCCAGCGCAGGCCTGCCGCTCGCGGGCAGGAGGCTGTTCCTCGTGCAGTACGTGCTCTTGGTAGGGGCGGTGGCGATCGGGAGCCTGATCCGGCGGAGGCAGCAGGGGCGGCTGCCGGGGGCAGGCGGTGACGCGCAGAATGGGGGCGTGGGATTGGCAGAGAGAACCGAGAAGTTGGAGGAGAGCGTGAGGGGCGTCGTGGCGGCCGTTGGCGTGCTTTCGAGGACCATCGAGAAGCTTGGCGTCAGGTTTAGGGTGCTGCGGAGGACGCTGAGGGATCCTATCAGTGAGGTAATGCTAAATTTGTTCGAATAAATGCCACTGAGATTTTTCTTCTCTGTTACTGTTGAGAGCACAATTTTTTTTATTTAATGTTTGATATTGGGTGGAAAAGGGTGAGCTGACGAAGTTGGACTCATGCTTGCCCAGTTGGTGCTAAGCTACGCGCTAATGTTAGCGGTTCACTAACTTGTTGATGATTCCATGTGAACTTATAAATGTGACTATGCGTGATTATTTTTATTTTCACCAACATTGCACAGGCACTTGCTCCCTCCGTCCTCAAATTGATGTCGCCGTTGATTATAAATATTAACTTTGATCATTTGTTTTATTCAAAAAATTAATTTAAATCTAAAAAATTATAAGTTGCAATTCAAATATCTTTGACAATAAAGCAAATTATAACAAAATATTTGAAATTTATCATATTTTTTTAAATAAGACGAATGGTCAAAATTGATGTTTGTAGTCAATGACGACATCAATTTGAGAACGAAGTGAGTAATGTCTTAATCCATCGAGCAACTTAATATCCCATGGGTTTCATCCAGACATTTCAACATGGCATTGGCTGGCATCCTTGATAGCTTATATGCATTTAGTAGTTGATTGTTGAGACGTAGTAAAGAGGCTTCCATTCAAACTACTGATGTGCTGTGTACAATCCAATTCAGCACTAGTTGTTGTTTGGCTTCATGACTGGCATGTTATATACAGTCATGTCTTAAGTAGTTCTGTGCCTTAAAAGCTCCTTTCTTAGAAATACTAGATGCATATAAGCCCCACTACATGAAACTGTTTCAGGGTTAATTCTGCTTGTTAACACATAGTAACTATGTAAATGTACACATATTGCGTAGAAATATGTTTGCTTCGGCAGCATTATTACCTGTATCGATTACATACATTGCTTCAGTTTGGTAGTCCGCTCGGTACTGTCTAACAGAAGCAATGTGTCTGCTTTAGGCACACTTTATTCTGGCATGTAAATTTTACCTGGATGTATTATGATTGATCTGGAATGCTACATGAGAATTTGGTTTGGTGTGTGTGGTAATTGCATCCTTATAGTTTTATTTTGTCGCTTTCTCTTTGGCAGACAGCAACATTGGCCCAAAAGAATTCTGAAGCTACTAGAATACTAGCTGCTCAAGAAAACCGTCTTGTGAATGAAATTGGTGCAATTCAGAAGGTGCTATATTCAATGCAGGTATGTCCCGGCATTTTCTCTTAGCAGCAATGTAAGTGCGTTATGTTGATTCACTTTTTACTCGTTTTAGCATGTTTTTATCACTATCGCAACTAATTCTTTAAGTCTTAATTTCGTTTATTAAGAAATTTCCTTATACTTGCTCAGATTGACACATTAGCTGTTTGTGGATGACTAGCAGTTTTATTTAAGGAATTTCTATATAATGCTCTGCACAAAAAATACTGAATCATTGAGTAGCATACTTTTACACACGACTCTTTCCCATGTACGTTCATGTTGTCGGCATATACTCGCTCTGGTCACATGGCCTTCTGGATTTTCTTGTCAAAGCACTTGATTTATGGAACACTATCATCATACCTTTATTGGATCACTAAATATATTTCACTTGAACTTGCTTGAAATTCTAGTTCATTTTGGCAAAAGTCACTGCTGATTTCTCTTTCCTTCTTGTTTTGTTCTATTGGACCAAACATATGCTTTGGAAGTTTGAAGACTGTTGTACTCCCTCCATCCCCTTTTACTTATCATTCTAGATGTGGGCACGGGGATTAAAGATGGTGGAAAATGTGAGGTGTGCTGAAAACGAGGAGGAGATAGAGATAGGGATGCATTGAGAATAGAGAAAGGTGTATTGGGAAGTGAGAATGACAAGTAAAAGGGGAAAACTTATGAACTCTAGGATGACAAGTAATTAGGTATGGAGGGAGTAGCAAATAAAGTCACAGTAGCCAGAGGAATTGTATGTTGACGTATGCAATTGTTATAAAATAGATTGTTTGCCCCACAAGTTCCAACACTTAGCCTAGAAGAATGTAGCTGGTACCTGGTTTGGGAGAAGGGTTTCTTGGAAGAAATAGACAAGGTTGCTGTGAGCAGCTTTATCAAAGAATTTCTATTGGTACATGTCTATATCGGAGGTGTTAGTCCATGATAAGAATATTAATGTTGTGCTGTGAGCATGTCAACTTTATTTGCCGAACTTAAATAAGAATATCTTTCTGTGCCAAATGTCTAGCCTAGAACTTTTGTTACGTAATCTTTGCAAAAAGAGGCAGATAATGCCTATCTATTTACATTCAGCAATTGTCATGATTGCACAAATTTCTGTTGAAGCTAGTGTCATGAAGCAATTGCAAGCACTTCACCGCTTTCATTTAAAACAAAGCTAACAGAAATTTCTTGCCTTTTTTTCACGACAAGGAAGAGTTTCCGTATTTGTCTGATTGCATTGTTAGATTTTCTCCCACAGCATTGCACTAATTGTTTTACTTTTAGTGCTGCAAATTTTATATTCACCTATAATGGCTTGGGTCATTTCTGCAATCAGTGATTTTTTATCTGCTAAGAACATCAAAGAGGTTGAAGTTATTGGACTGTAATTGTGCAAGAAGTGATTTCAATCTGATAGAGAATAAAGATGGCTTGGGACCTTTGGATAATTACTAATTATTATACACATTCAGGAACAACAACAAAAGCAACTAGATTTAATCCTTGCAATTGGGGAAGCAAGCAAGATCCTAAATGATAAACAGGGCATGTTAGATGTCACTGCTAGATCTCCAAGCTCACCTACAGCACAAAAGATAGAGAATACTCAAGCAGCACCAGCAGACAATAACAAGCCATGATCTATCTTTGGATATGGAAATAAGATGCATCAGCGGCTCTCTCTCTCTCTCTCTCAAAAACAAAAAGTGATGCTTTGGCTTCACCCAAGGTTATGAAGGAACGGGTGATTGAAGATTGACATGCCACAACTTTATTGGGAAAATTGCAGGTGGCAATATTTCCTTATGCATTTCATAGGCACAGGTCAGGAAAACTCCACCTTGACGTTTTATACATGGTGGGCTGGTGTGTTTACAACTTTCAGATCCGTTGGTGCCGAGTTCGTGTCCATCCCATTCTTCGTAGACGAGCACGCGGATTACAGTCCACCTAAACAGTGGCCCGCAATACGTTGGGAGGAGTGTAATCTTTTGCAATTAGCAGCTTAGGATGTCCTACGTTAATCCACTTTCGAATGCATGGAATTTTACAGAAATTTGTAGAAAACAATGTAATTTTATAGAAAAACAGCGTTGTTGTTGTTTGTTGTACTCGTACTATTGAATCGTGCACTACTGGAGCTGTATTTCCACTGGTGCCCGTGCTGTTCTGCTTTGTACAGCTCCTATTCAAGGAAATTCAAGGCCGGATGGTCCGCAGGCAGGCTCTCATCATTACTCGTACAGGTCTCAGCAAGCGCCATTGCAATGATGCCTGCGCGCCTGCGGACGATGGTTCATCATCGCTGCTGCTACTTCTACGTCATTGGTGTGTTTACTGTTGCATTAACTGGCATTTAACACATGCTGAGATCTGTCTGCGTGTGTTATGAGCGGTACGTGCTCCATCATGACTCTGATGTCAAGAGGTACTGCGGTACTCCACTTTCTTGCAAGTTGCAAAATGCCATAGTACTATTGTAGCAGTGGTTCGCAGCTTGAGCACGGAGCACAGGTCTCTGATTCAGGTCCGGTTTGAATCACTTTAGATTTTGCAAACTAGATTGAAAAAAAATGCAGCAAGCTTTCAAACGGACGAGATTTTAACGAGTTTCTGCAAGGTGTCAGAGAAACTTTGGCTCCGTTTGAATTCCAGCCAGATAATAAGGGTCCGTTTGGCTGGGAGAATTGATTCCGATTCTCGATCAAATCACTTGAATCCGAGCCAAAGAGTAAAATATTCAAAACGATTCTCCATCGAATCAGAAGACACGTTTTTCATTTTGACTAGGCGCAACGAAACAGTTATTTTGGTGTTTAACGAGCCAATCGCTATGGACGTTATATCTTTGCCTCTCTCCTGTACAGCGGCAGTTTACTAAAACTGTTCAAAAAATTCTCTCAAAATTTTAACATTGTTTGGAATTTTTTTAAAACGGTTAATCTTTGAGGCTTCAAGGAAGTTCTCTCAAGTTTCTAAAATTTTTAAATTTTAAAGTTGTTATTGTTAAGTTTATCTTGTCGAGCTCTTCGTAAAGATATCCTTCAAATTATTTTTAAAATTGTTTTGTTAGTTTTTAAAATTTTTTAAAGTTGTTCTGATATTTTTTATATTAACATAAAAAAGGTATATTCGTCATTCCAATCATCTTTTTGTTTTATTGAATTTGAATCACTAAAATTTGTCAAACAGTTTTTAAACTGATTTTATTTTTATGTTTTTAATTGAAACTAAAATTTTTCTGATTCTTCGAAGAATGAAAACGTATCAAATGCACCCTAAAAACTGGATGAAAAAAATGCCATTCAATGTCAAACGGAAGAGATTCTAAAAAGGATAATAAAAATCTGTCTCAAGAATGTGGCAATCAAGGCTATTTTGAGATCTTTCAAGATCCGAGATTTCAAACGGCAGCTTTAATGTTGAATTCAAAATCTACCAAGATTTTTTAGGATTCTACAATTTTCGTGGATTCAAATGGCACCTCAGTCCAGTAGCGCGGATACGCTTGCAATTTGACTGTCATTGCAAAGGCATGGATTATAGAACTTCTAACAAGTACTGCATGACAAAGTTTGAACAGAAACAGAAGGGGCCATCTCGGAGTAGGAGTAGCTGCGAAGATGACAATATACTTCGCCATTTCCAAGATAAACTAGTGCTAGGGATGCAGTGAAAGTCATGGTTAACGGCTACCCACAGGCCCCATACCACCCTACGGACTCATTAGCTCAAATAAACAGTGATCAACAACAGGAAGGGAAGCGGATTATTGCCAGGACAAAGCTGGGGGACAAAGTGGTCATCGAGAACACCACAGCACTCATCCCCAGCCGTCATCCATCCATATCGATCTGCCTGCCACAGAAAAGCGTTCTCGGGCTCGTGGCATTGGGCCATGGATGGGGTCCTCGCTCCCCCCACCCGCCCGCTCTCTGCAGCCGAGCCGAGCCAGGGTCGCCATGAAAGCGAGCGGGCAGGCAGGCAGGGCGTGGTGGAAGACAACTGGCTCCGCGCCATCGATGGCCGGATGCCCCGCTCCGCTCAATCTCAGGGCTCAAGCGCGACAGGAACGATGAACCCATGGTTCACATGTGCGGACGCATCTGCCTCCTCCGCCGATGCGGGTGGCCGGGTGGGGGCCGCCGCGTCGAGGACGGAGATTTCCCGTGTCGTCCGGGGCCGTGCGCGGCGGTTACGGCGGCTGGTCGCTGGCGTACCGGGCCGCGACGTATCATTTCCCGTGTGACCGTGTCCCGTATTGGCGAGTCGCCACTAGCTCATTCTCGGGGACTCAAATCCTCTCCAACTGCAAGACACTCACTGAGAATTTAAGAAATTTATGATAGAGTTTTTTATCGTTTATCAAAAACACACGTATTAGATTTGTTATTACAGTAAAATCAATGAACAGTAATTTTTAATAAATATTAAACCTTACTGTTCACGTACAGAGACGATACTGTTCACAGCGACACGCTAACTTCTCTGGGTTACTGCGGACAATTCGGACCCCATTCTCGGTACGGCTGTGCACTGTGGACTCTGTACTACAAGCACTACGATCCTCCCATGCCATACTGTCATTGCCAGCGCGTTGGTGGCCCGCGGACTGGTCAGGAACTCAGATACGTGAAAATATGCGAGCAAGGTGCCGTGGGGTTGGTGGTCGTGCCTTCGTGCGCGCTAGGAACTCGATCTCGCTTATCTATTGCAGTCTAGGGCCCCGGGGACATGGGGCATCCATGATTCAGCCCGAGGCGTGGAAGGGAGAAAAGTACCGCTCCGAGCTGTACTCTCGATTTACAAAAGCCAGCGGGGCGCAGCTGGATTAACCATTCCTCGCTTATGTCACTTTTACGCAGACGATAACGCCTCAGTTACATGCTCCCAGCGCAAGGTACCGAGCTCACTCCGGTTTTTATTTACCCATAAAATTGGTTAGTCGGTAAAACTAATCGGCTAGGCAATTTTGAGATAGTACTTTTCAGTTTTCGACGGAAAATCAAATTTAATTCTAAATCAAATAAAATCGATTTGGATGAAAATCAATCGATTTTGATGGGTTCCAAAATTCTGGCAGCAGCAATGTGGAGCCTTGCGAGGATTTTTACTGACTTGCGAGGCAAGTACTGCAGTGGCCAGCGTAGTGGCCTCGATGCGCTGGTCGCCCTGCCCGCCGGCTCACACACTGCAGCAGGTAACCACACTGGTCGCTGCGACGAGACGGGACGGGTTCGTCCGTGCGTAGAGTACGCAGTGAAATCATAGCATGTCACGTCCACGTCCGTTGGGGCCACGTCCGTGCAGCGACGGGACGCATCCGTACGTCTCGAGTTTATCAGGGATTTCAGGGAAAGCAGCACTGTTTCCTGTCCTTCACGTTGGCCTTTTCTCGCCTGCTCTGTTTCCCGTGCTCCGCACGCCGAGCAAACCAGACAATTCGGGCCACTGTCGAAGGGTTCGCTTCTCTGGCCATTCTCGATTGGGTTTTTGCTGACGCTTTTGCAAAATGAACGAACCTACTCCGTGTACTGCGTAGGAGGCGGCATTAGTGGTAACGTTATGGCTTCAGTGATCCCATGATCAATTCATCATAAGGCTAAAACAATGATGCTTAATTACTGCTGGTTGGTATATGTTCCTCTTGAACAGTGAGATCCAAACAAGCTAGTAGGACAAACCAAGAAGGGATATCAGCAACAGTACTATCTACACGACCGGATTAAAGCATTTTTTTTTCTTACAGACCACAGTCCACAGTTAAAACTGTGCTGGATTTTTTGATGAAATCGTTTTTGAGATTTAAGATCACAAACTATCCACAAAACAAGCACGAGGTTACACGAGCCCAACCCCCCCCCCCCCCCCCCCCCCCCCCCCCCCCCCCCCCCCCCCCCCCCCCCCCCCCCTCTCCCCCGCGAGTCTCCGATCAGCTCCCCACCTATCGATCCTTACACCACGCACCACCGTTTTGGTCACGTTTCGAACACACCCTCCTAGGAGTGCTACTAGTAACAACGATCAATGAACGCTACACGAGCGTGGAGCATCGCGATGTCTTGGGGTCCCACATGGCCGGAAGCAGGAACTTACGGCCGGCGATTCCAACGGCGTTGTAGCTGGCGCCCGTGGCGGCGTCCACGGGCAGCTGCCCGGGGTAGCCCGGGTAGGCGCCCGCACCGAACACGCCCGTGCACGCCGTCACGGCCTCCAGCGGCGCCTCGGCGGGGCCCTGGAAGAACCCGCCGCCGTACGGGTTGGTCACCGCGCCCGCGAGCAGCGTGGCGAGGTAGATCACGACGCCGTCCATCCCCACGTCCGCGTTCGGGGCCACCAGCGGCGGCGCCTGCGGGCCGTACTCCGGCTGGTGGAACGGCCATGCGCACTCCCCCGGGCACTGCTCCGCCGCGTCCCCGACCCACACGTACGCGAACCGGCCGCGGCCGCGGCCGCGGGCGGGGCGGCGCGCGGGGGCCGAAGTGGCCGACGCGTGGAGGCCGCAGCGGGACAGGCAGAAGCCGTCGACGAGCACGTCGGGCGCCGTGATTACCACCGCGATGGAGCCGCGGTGCGGCGAGAGACGCGCGGCGAGCGCGCCCAGCGACGTCTCGGTGAGGCGGCGTCCGAGGGAAAGAGACGGGTCGAGCACCTGGCGGCCCAGCGCGAGACGCGCCGCGCCCGGGTGGTACTGTGCGGTGGTGGCCCACCACTGCGCCACGGACGGCGCCGCGGGACTGGAGGCGGCGACGGGGGCCGAGAGGGAGAGCAGGAAGTCGGCCACGACGGCGCGCTGCGCCGGGGTGAATCGGCCGTACCAGAGCAGGTTGACGGAGTGGTTCCCGGTGAGGAGCTGGCCGTGGTGGTTGGTCAGCGTCAAGGGCGCCGGGCTCACCAGGAACAGCTGCCGCGGGGTGACCGCGCCGGCGCCGGCGAGCGCTGCGACGAGGAGGATGAAGAGGAGGACGGAATGGTGGGCCATAGCTGTCGGTGAGCGAAGCGGAAGGCTAATATTGCCACGCTCGGGGATGAGATGAGTGCACCAAGGGGTGAGTGTGGGGGGTTTATATAGGGGAGGGGTTTAGCTTATAGTTGGCCCGGACACATGTGGCGGTGGCGGAGCGGGTGGTAGGCATGGTCCGTCGGGCCGGCGCCACTTTTGAGGAGCGTTTCGCGGGGAGGCGACGACGTGGGGAGACAGCCATTTTTCTCCTGCGAAAGTGGCTGGCCCCTGGGAGGAGACGGTTCCTTGTGCGAGAAGAGAAAAAGGACTCTAAATTATGACTTCTAAAATTTAAAAAATATTTAATTTAATTCTTGAACTTTAGTTGAAGGCTTAATTTCATCTCTACCTCGATGTGTCATGTAATTTCAATATTTGGCACACAGCATCACCTCTAATTATAAATTTCAAATCAATTTTTTCTAGTATCATTTGAGTTTAAGTGGTTTTGCATTTTTTGCATTCCTCGATAGAGTTTGTAAATTGCTCGTGCTTCACTGGTGTCGGAATAGATCCTATTTGCCACAGCTTATTCACATAAATAAGTAAAAATTATATCAAACAATAATTTTATTACATTTTATTAATTCAATAATTTCTTAAAATAAACTAAAATAGTTTATTTTTTAGTTTTTTTACCAACTGTAAAAAATATTTTTTAACGAGTTTCAGCTGATATAGCATCGGCCTACCGGAAAGGGCAAGGTTATTAAATGTGAGGTGTTCGTATGCTTTGCGAGGCAATTGACAATTTATGACTTATTTCGTTGAACTTCAACAATTTAATCCACTGTCGTACACTCAAATTGTCTCATTTGTGTTTGAAAAAAGAGACGAGCATGACTATACTAATGCAGCTTCCTGCTCGTGATATGACCTGAACGAAGAAGCCATCATTGTACAACGGATGTATATCCTTTGCAGTAATGTCACTATTGTAGCACTGGCTGACAAGTGATTCGAAATTCACCTATCAGTCGCTGCTACAGCAATGAAATTACAGCGGAGAATATGGATGGTTGTGCAACATCTACGTATCAATGACGAAACTTGCGTTTGTGTTGGGATGACACCAGGATTTATGACCCGCGTCACAGCAGCGGTTGACACGGGCCGTGGAGGCTGTTGTAAGTGCAAGTCGACGTTCCTCATGTGAAAGTGAAAGTGGAGTGAAATCTGGATATGAAGGTTCAAATTTAGTTCTAATTTGGAAGTCTCAAAAAGCGAAGGCCGAGCTGTGACGCTGTGAATACATCTCAGTGTATGTCTGCTAGGACGCTATGAAGATTCTAGCAAATGGTAATAAAAAAAAACCAGATTCTTGGTGGCCGAGGTGATGGCGCCCCCAAGTAAATGTTTTGTGAAGGAGATGGATATAAGTTGTTGGTAGTCGAGTGAATGATATGTAAGAAGAAGTAAGACTTATTTTTTGAAAGAAACCAATCTCATTTATTGATTAATTTATCTGACCACTTTAGATGTGAACGAGTATATAAGATGGTTACGAAAAAAATCACACTTATAGCGCCTCCCTCCCCCCGCTCCTGTTTCATGAGAGTTTGGGCGTCAAAATACAGTGATGTGACGATGTTCAATCATTGCACGGTTTCCGCTCTGATAAGATACAGTACCCTTATCAAAAGCTTGATTAATCCTTTTGTCACGTGCGAGGTGTTATGATGCTTTTTTGGTGGTCCGGGCGTTCTGCAAATGTCGAGGCAACAAGCGGTCCTCCTACACGTGATGGTTTCAACGGAGAATTCGCCGAGCGTAAAGTGGTTGTACTCGTCTTTTAGAGCACCAAAACCAGTTTTGCCGACATTGAAAAGCTTCGACTCGACACAAACTGGTCCATGTTTGAGAATATGTCTCTGTTTTTTAAATTGATGTCGCTGTTAATTTTTAAATTTAATTTTGATAATTTGTCTTATTCAAATTATGATTGAAACAGTTTTAATGATAAATTAAATTATATCAAAATATATAAAATATATTAAATTTTTAAATAAAATAAATAGTCAAAATTAAATTTAAAAATTAACAACGACATTAATTAAATTACAGAGAGAGTACTTACATTAGAGTCCATCACTTTGGCAGAGATTACTCCAAACCATCGCGAGGTGGGCCATGGGCGGTGATCTCTCGTGCCCGCAAGTCGCAGAACCGCAGGAACGCAGAATTCCAATGAGAAGCGAAGTATCGCGTTCGCCTCTCTGATTTCTGACGAAAGTTACGGCCTCCAAACTTGTTTGTTCAAGAAGCGAATTCCACCAAAGATCCGAGTTTTTCAAATTAAAAGACTGCCAAAGTTTATCTATTAAAAAAGGGCGAAAAGATGCTTGTCGCACACGCTGCAGTAACTCTGCACGACGGAATCAAAGGTTGCGCCGGGTAGTGCTCGCTTTCTAAAACACCGATCAGCGAGCAGGTCGAAGGAAGATTGCACTGGTAAGGTATGGTGACCGAACGTGCCGTCGCGGCCCATTGTATAATCACTGATATCGCAGAATAGTAGGCCAGAATTTCAACTCCCGCGATCCCAAATTGTATCGCCATGATGGCCAAACGGGCCGTTCTTTACAGCCCAGTCTGAGTATGAAAAAACATAGCCCATTTAATTCGCCATCTATGACGCAATCAAAAAAAGGAATTAGCCCGAGATAACGAAGCGCATCATCAGAAGCGGCCCATTCACGAATTTCCTCTGGATTGTTGCGATCCACGCGGCCACTTGATCCATGGGCCTGCAGAAGAAGCAAAGACTAATTAACATGATCCACTTGATCCGTGCGGCCTGCAGATGACCAGGTTGTAGTTTCTGCTTGGGCAAGAATAATTAACAAGAACTCTCTTAGATAACGATAGGTCTGATGCCTTTTCTGTGATTCTATCCGTGTTTTGCTGAGTTGACAAAGCTTAGAAACGGGTAATTAGCACGTGAACCCCTGTCACAGTTGCTGGGCTGACCTTTCCAACTAGCCAATCAGTTGCACTGCAGAGGATCAGCTATAGCCGAAGCGAAATCCAGTTTTGGTTTGGGCTTCCGAATCATGGAAATTTTTCGGCTTTTTTAGTTTTTTCTGTAAAATTAAACTACTTTTTTCCTCTGAGATTTCTGTGAAATTGTTCGAGACCTAAGAAAGGCACGGCAAATTGGCAATTTTGTTTGTTTTGGAAAAAACCTTCCACGTAGCCCGACGGGGCGGCGCGCGCCGTGCCGGTGACGTCCTCCATGACGCTGATCGGCGCGGACGGACTCGGGGGCGGTCGGCCTTCGCCCGCAGCTTCCCTCAACGCTGCGCTCGCCGTCACGCGCGCGGACAGCGACCATGACCAACGCCGGCGGCGCCTACTTAACCCGGATCACTTCTCATTCCTCCGCCGCATCCAAACATCTATAGCAGCGTTAGCTTGGGGCTCGCGCCAACACTCAACAGTGAGGCTCTATGATGGCGACTGGGTGGAGGGGCATCCTGGGGTTCGACTACGGCATCGTGCAGGCGCCGCTCGGTCCCGACATTTCGGGCCCCGAGCTCGCCGCCGCCGTCGCCAACGCCGGCGGCATCGGCCTTATCCGCCTCCCTGACTGGGTACCCACTACCCACTCACCCCCTTCATTCCCACTCTCTCTGATTACTTCCACTGTCCGATTTCCGCTGCTAATTTGCGGACATTTCTATGCTGTCGAGGCTGATCAACGGGCTACATTCCTTCTAACTGCAGCCAGCGCCGGATCACGTGAGAGAGCTGATAAGGAAGACGAGGAGCCTGACGTCGAGGCCCTTCGGGGCGTCGATTATCCTGGCGTTCCCGCACGAGGAGAACCTGAGGGTGGTGCTGGAGGAGAAGGTCGCTGTGCTGCAGGTGTACTGGGGAGAGTTCCCCAGCGAGCGGGTGGAAGAAGCGCACCGCGCTGGCGTCAAGGTCTTGCATCAGGTGAGCGCCATTGTAGTTGCAGACTTTCCCTGCTACTACTATCACCACCTTTTCTAATTTAAATAGTGACAAGGCAGCGTTAGTTCATATCTACTTGATCGGAAGTTAAATCCATGATTTACCTATTCTAGTTCCAAAATTCTTATCTACCCACATGTCTGGTGATGTGCGAATTTTTGCTGATTTGATGTAGATGTAGCTATCCGTACAGACTTATGCATTCCAAATACTGGACGATTATGGAAGTTGGAACCGTACTAATATTTGGATACTTTAGAGTAATTCTGATTCATATTTGTAGATAAAAAATTAGGAGAATAAGAGTTGCCATCATATTAGGAGTAGTAATTTACTGCTAAAATTCTCGTTTCAAAGCAATTAATAATCATCCCGTGTTTGGAATGCATATGAGAAAGATTTTGACTTATGTCCACGTACATAGGCCAATGCATATGTTTATACTGTGATATTTACATATGAATGCAATCTCTTTTGTTCGCTGAACATAAGCTCTTTGTTCAGTTTCTCTGTGAAATGAGACATTTACCCTTACTTGCATGATCTTTAATGTTAAACTAATGTAGTAAATAAATTCTCTAGCTAATACTGAACATAAATCGTAGATGTCATCACATGATCTGATTATATATGTCATTACTGATTTGATTTGCACATTTTTTGTATTTTGTGGAGAACAAAAGAGGGAGATTCTTGGTGAAAGTGATATGGATATTCAAGTTCATGTAAATCCTTATTTACTGATTTTGCACATTTTAACTTTAGCTTTTGTTGATACCTGAACAGGTTGGCAGCATTGAAGAGGCAGCAAAAGCAAAGGAAGCTGGTGTTGATGGAATCATTGTCCAAGGCCGAGAAGCAGGGGGGCATGTCATTGGTCAGGTAACTCCCAGCTGATTTCTTGTTTCAGCACTGTTGAAATACTGCTCGGAGGCCTTTCAAGAGATAAACATCCCATCCTCTTGTATTCCATTTGGAATCTCCACCATGCTATGATGATCTTTGATGAGGAATGCAAAATCATCATTTTAGTTCTTCTCTGCATCTTCGAGTAAATATGTACTTCAAGCTCATGCCTACGAAATTGGATTTTCTACTAATGTTATTTATTTGGAAAACTAGGAAGGGCTGCTACCACTGTTGCCAAGGGTAGTAGATCTTGTTGCAGATTCTGGCATTCCAGTTATTGCTGCTGGGGGCATTGTTGATGGCCGTGGCTATGTTGCAGCATTGGCACTTGGAGCCCAAGGTGTTTGTTTAGGAACAAGGTATCTGTCAATTCCTTGTAGATCTCCTACAAGCTTTTAAGAATAACGATCACACTAAATACTCCTTATCATTCAGGTTCCTGGCTACCGAGGAAAGCTTTGCACACCCTCTTTATAAGCAACGGCTAGTCGAAATGAATCACACGGATTATACAGATATATTTGGACGTGCTAGATGGCCTGGTGCTCCACAACGCGTGCTTAAAACTCCCTTTTATGTTGAGTGGAAGAAAAACCTCTCAGATCAGGAAACTGAGGAAAATCAACCCATTATAGGCCACTCTATCATCCATGGCGTGGTATGCATTTGGATGATTGGCTTGGCTTGAATTCGTTCCATCGCTCTGATCAAAAGTTGCAGCCATTCTTCATGTTTTTCTGCATTGCTTGTTCATTATTGATTTTTGCAAATTTCTTAAAAAATTTCTGATAAATTGCAGTAGTAAATATTAGATTCTACATCACACTGCAAAGTGAACTTTTAAAATAATCCTTTTCTGCTAAACTGGAACTAATGTTTCTAATGTGCAAATTTAGAAACCAATGGTCTAGTTTCAGCTTTTCTCTGCAATCGATCATGACCCCAACCCCCGTGCAATTCAGCAATTTATATAAAAGAAACAGTTCAGCACTTTTGAGATATGGCTGATATATTGTGATACTTGTAACTAATGGATCTCAGTAGGGCCACTTATTTTATATTTGCACATTTTTTATTTCTAAGCTAAAATTTACATTCTGAACTTCTCAATTCCAGCACAAGGACATTCGCCGATTTGCTGGTACTGTTCCAAATTCCACAGCGACTGGTGATGTCACAAGCATGGCCATGTATGCTGGTCAGGGTGTTGGGTTAATCACGAAGATCATGCCAGCTAGTGAAGTTGTTAAAAGCCTAATCGCTGAAGCAAAGCACATCATGAGAGAAGCTTTCTGATTATCTGTAAAATTATTCCTGAACTGTAAGTGATCTTGTCTCAATGACGCATGGAGTATTTGTAAATAATTGCAATAAGAACAAATTAGTTCACCAATGTTGTCTGTGATACTTGTGCAAAATTGTAGTAGTGTTTATGTTGACTGCTTTTTGCTATTTGCAAATAATAACAGCTGAAAAATAAATAATACTTCCAAGACACTCTCTGTTCGTCAAAATCTCTGTACAACCATAATTGATGTCTGTCTTATTGTTCAATGTTATTGTACTTTTAACGGTTTGCTAGACATTACATTTACCATTATTTTTCAGTTACTTTAAATTGGTTATGGTAAATAGCATTATAACAATGAATACTAGGAAATAGAATTTTAATGAAAAGACTATGGTCCTTATAGTTCATTTAATATGTACTTATGACAGTTGTTAATTCTTTATACCATATAGTATATAAAAGGTCTAAGGATTCTATATAGTCAATCTGTATAATATAAACAACCAAATGACGAATTTACATCGTCACACACATTCTAAAATGTTTAGTAAAATAATAATAATAATAGAAGACGAATGGATAGAGTAAGTCGAGAAACTACCAGTACATACTTGCTTTACTCCAATCTAGGCCAAGGTGGTCAGTTTCCAACTTTCCATAAGTCTGGCTTTAGATGGACTCTGGTTTCGTGTTAGAATGAAACTGGGCTTTAGCTGGGTCTTGCAAATATGCAGCGTACTACTATTTTTTTGCCCAGAAGCGATTGATGCATTGGTCGGTCCTTTCACCAGCCTAAAAATATGACTAGCAGGGTCTTGCTCCATTTCTGGACCACTTTCACTTGACTGCCAATACCCTTGAGCTTCTGACCAGGTCATGCAGGTCATTAAGGATGGAAAGAACAAAAGTATCGTCACTGTGCTATTTCGGGCCCTTCGGGGCCACTCTAATGACCGAGTTGGGCACTGACATGTAATTGTCCAAGTAATTTAACCGTATTGAAATATGTGTCACGATGAGTACTGAGAGTGAGAGAGCAAATATTCAGTCAATCTACTGTGTTGACACATGCGCAAAGTATCGGTACTACTACTACTACTCCGTACTCAAGTGCTTGCTTGGTGAGCCATTTGGGATGTTTGGGGATATGCAATCATCATGGCATGTGTTTCATGCCTCTTTTCCAGTCGGTAGCAATAAAGCTTTGTTTGTTTCCATGGCCTGTTTGTGATGAGATGATCCAGTTCGTGACTTCTTGATCTCAAATGATGTTGTCTAGCCCCAGCAAGAGTGGTGTGTCAGACTCAAGTCTCAGAACCAATGTGGCCGCAATATAACACTGGTCTTTTTTACATATTTTTTAGAATACAGCTGCAATAGAGAAGATTTTTACAACGCTAGCAGAATATAACTTCGACTGTAGAATGTTGTTTCTCTACTAGTGGTATACTAGTGGAGTGCACAAACCAAGGCTTGTAGCCAATCCATCCAGAATCGATATAGGAGTACCTCAAAACTGGAACCCTGGGCAAGTCACCAGTACACTGCTACAGGACATGTCACCACATGCGACGTTGCCTCGAGTATGATACTGTACCGTATATGAACATACTGTGCTGGGTATATTCGCTCTTTGTTCCCAACATTCAGGGTCCTTTGGGACGTGGGAATTTTTTTTTATTATAAAATTAAACTAATTTTTACAAAATTATTGTGAGATTTTTGTGAAATTTCTGCGTTCCGAAGAAGGCTTCCATCTTGTTGAGATCAGAGGTACCTGTTTATGCCTTTTGGCCTTTCATCGTTCTCCTTACGTTTCACCGTTTTGCACTTGTTCAGGTAGAAGTAGTCAACGTGCAAGGACCAAAAGAAGACCCTATCCTTTATTCTCACTGTGAGCATTTTAGTTTATGCTGGGCGTTTGAGCAAAAGCACGTTCTCGAACCTGATCTGAATGCAGCCAAGAGCTATGGTTGGTGGCATGGCCGCTCGAGGATTTGCACGCATCATGATGAAGGAATCCGTGGATCTGGCCGTTTGCTCGCTTCCATCTCCGGCGAATCAAATGGCAAAGCCAGTCAAAGCTGTCCACGCTCCGGTCACCGTGCCTTGGGGGCGATGGCCTGTGTAGCCACTAGCCAGCTGGTAAAAACTTGATGCCGTCCCAGTGGCAGGATCAGTGCCTTTTGTTACAGCGGGGAGCGTAGCTCCGTCCGTACCGCTGCTTCGACTGCGGCACTGAGACCCACTGCTGCCACACCCAAAGCCCTGCTTTGGCTGTCTGGCGCAGACACATGCACAGTCAGAGATCTGGTCTCACCTCACATTGCTTCATCCAGAGACGGAGAGATTTCGAAATCTACTCCTACTCCTGGATCAAGAGGGTGGGAGGAGAGAGTAGGAGAGCCAGAGAGGGTGTGGGCATCCTGGAAATTGTGCCTTCGCGGGGACGCAGCGCCGATCGCCGAAGCGCTATCCGTCCGTCTTGCTCCTTCGGTCCGTCCGGCACCTTTTTCTCCAGCTCCTTTGACACTTGCCTCATCAGTCACCACCGTTTGGTTTCGTTCCTCAAAAGAATCAACCCATTCTCGCGGCGGCTCGCCCACCTCACTGACTGAGCTACTGTTCACTCCCTTCCCTCGAGCCGGAGAACCATAGGCCGGCGTCATCGCATCGCCGTCTTTTCCGGGCGCCAAAATCGCATCGCCTCCGCACGGCCCCGTTCCCGCCGGCTGCTGACTTCAGACATGAGGCCAACCGCCGCCGCGCCGCATCGCCAAGTCAAGGCCGCGGTGATCTTCTTGGTTGCCTTTCTCGGCCTGCTTCTCCAAGCCGCCTGCCTCCCTCGGCTCCAGGCTTCTCCCCTCTCTTCTCGCCGACAGCAACAGGTACGTGGGCGTGCGGCGACCTCGCTTCGATTCGGCCACAAGTTTCTGCTCCTCTTGTCTGCCGGCCACACGGTGTCTCAGTGAATAATGTTATGCCGCGCTGCATATATGGTGCAGGGTGGTGGAAGTGGAACGCTGGCGCGGGACGAGAAGGTGCGGCTGGGGTCGAGCCCGCCGAGCTGCCGCGGCAAGTGCTACGAGTGCAGCCCGTGCACGGCCGTGCAGGTGCCCACGATGTCGTCCGCCGCGCCGTCTCGTCCGGCCGCGGCGCGCCTGCGCGCTCGGGCGGCGCCGCTCGTGGCCGCGCTGTCCAACTACAAGCCGGTCGGGTGGAAGTGCCAGTGCC
>BCLG01003448.1:21475-41681 GCA_001602295.1 Zoysia matrella
GCTACGAGTGCAGCCCGTGCACGGCCGTGCAGGTGCCCACGATGTCGTCCGCCGCGCCGTCTCGTCCGGCCGCGGCGCGCCTGCGCGCTCGGGCGGCGCCGCTCGTGGCCGCGCTGTCCAACTACAAGCCGGTCGGGTGGAAGTGCCAGTGCCGCGACCGCGTGTACGAGCCCTGACGACGTACTACCAGCGCGCGGGGGCAGGACGCCGAGACGGGGGCGTTCTTGCGATGTTCGATCGCCTGGCTGCGGACGTGCCGCTTCGCGCGCGCCCGTCGTCGGTGGCCCGGCCGAGCGGACGGTACGTGGCCGCGTTTTCTGATGAGCTCGTCTTTGGTGCCGGGAGGCCCGGGACTCACACGGGGCGAGATCAACAGAGGCGGTAACTAATCAAAATTTGAGATATTTCCCACGAGGCATTATGGAACGGCAATGGTGGTTTCTCTTCGTTTGCCTGCGCTTGTTTTTCGCTATTGTTTCTAGGATCATTATGATAGGATAATCATCTAGGAGGTCTTGTTCCTTGTACATGTCGCGTAGCATTATGGTGCGTTCGTGGTCCTGGATTGTACCATATGCGAGTTTGCAGTTTTACAGCTACGTTGTTCGCGCGCTCGGTCCATTGTGATTGCTAGTACTCTACTTTTCTCGGTCGGATATCATCGTCTTCGTCGAGAGATCGCTGCGTGAACTTTGCAAGACGCTAGTGCTGGGGTCGAACCGCCATGTATGGTTGTTTGGAGAAAGAAGCGTTTCGTCAAGACTCAATGTTGCGCATGTGGCGACGATTCTCAGCGTGCCGGTCCTAAAATTCCCCTTCATGAGCATCTATCAGCGTCTCCATAATAACTCCATTGACGCCTTCAGGCCTGAAAATGCCACAGTAGTCGTTCACTGTTCAGGCAACCTTGTCATTCTCCCCTGGGAAGCATGTGGCCCCCGGCCCTTAATGCTCCTAGCTTACGACACTGCTATCGTGGACCCACCACGGCCAGGGGTTAGGGACGCTGCTGCATTTCACTGTTCTAATGGCCGTGGGCTTAATGCTCGTGCAACATTACGACCAGCTCTTTCCCATGCTTGAGAAGCATTTAGAGCCACACGGCTCTATAGATTTGAAAATGTAAGTTATTCCGTTAGATTGAAAACGACTTAGAATAATATTTTACTGTATCTATATTTACTGTTTATATATAAGTAAAAATACTGTTTATATAAACAGTTTTCATTCGAGTCAAATAACACACATTTTCATAGTTTTTCTGACTCACACTGTAGCTATAGTACTGCTACAGTGCATAAGCCCTGAGCCACGCCAAATAGGCCCTTAATGTCGTCGTGTTCGTGAAACGATCCGGCAGGCACATGCCGTGCAACCGCGAACGGCACTGTTTTGGCCGTGCGGCGTCGTGTTCGAAACGTTCGCTTGTGTTCGCTATCCATCTTACCAGATCAACGAAGCTATGGCTATGGTGTGTCAGGGCGGGGAGCCGGGGAGCAAAGCAAGCCTCAACTGGAGTGAGTGTGTGACTGTGACAGTGTGACCTATAGCCGAGGAAGATATGGGTATATGGCCTACCACCATGTTCGACAAGCCCAGTGGGCCAACTTTGAAGGCCATTTCAGGTCCACGAGACTCAAATTTGAAAGCTGCCCGCCGTACCCGTATTATCGCCGCCGAACTAGAAAGGCTAGTTTGGGCCACATCGCAAGGCCCAAAACAAAGACGAAGCCCACGACCTCCATTTCAAGCACCTCATCCGACGGCCCACGCTCGCAGTCATCACATTCAACGGCCGCCTTGTTCGTTCGATCAAGCCCCGTAAAACGCCTTCCGCTCCGCCGCCTCAGTCCCAACGACCACGTCGACCAGCTCCGCCGCTCGTCTCCTCGGCGAGCGGCGCGGTTCGCATCGGGCCCCGCCGCCACCGGCTCGCCCGGCCGAGCGGCTGGCAATGGCGGCGGAACTGCTCCCCGTGGTGGACCTCCGCACGCTCTCGCAGTCCGACCTGGACGCGCTCGCCGCCGCGTCCGCGCACGCCCTCGCCCCGCGGAGCTGCCCCGACGGCGACCCGCTTGCGCCGCTGAAGATCAACCGCGCCGTCTTCAACGAGAGCGCGGGATCCCGTAGGCAGACGTTCTCCCGCCTCCGCTTCGCCGCGGCCTCCTCCTCCCCGACCGCCAAACCCGCCCCCACTTCCTCCGCCACGCCGTCCTCCGTGCGCGAGGACCCCGATAGAGATCTCCTCGCCTACCACCTCCGCCGCCTCTTCGTCCCGGACAAGCCCTCCTTCCCGCCCCCGTCGGAGTCCCAAACCCTAGCCCTCACCGTGGCCTCGCCTTCGCCGCCGAGGTCGCCGTCCCCCGACCCCGACCGTGATATCACCAATTCCAAAGGGTTGTCCGTTGACCTGGTGAGGCTTGCGGGGTCGGCGGCCCCCTACAGCGAGGAGCTGCGGAGGCGGACAGCCGGTATGGCGTCGGAGACCGAGCTGATGGGGTTCATTGCTAGCCTGGCTGGGAAATGGGTGTCCAAGAGGGAGAAGAGGAAGTTTGTGGACGCGTCGTTCTTTGGGGATCACCTCCCCCGTGGGTGGAAGCTGCTACTCGGGCTCAAGAGGAAGAATCACGCAGTTTGGGTGCAATGCTTCAGCTACGTGAGGTTTGCCAGTTTATCTTTTTATTTTTTATTTTCGCTCCAAGTGGTTTTATGTTGGTCGTGGTTGTATCAGTTACTGGAACAGAGCATGTTCCTATATCTGTGCAGAAACCTGATACTTGCTATGAACTATGATGTTCAATTGTTTAGAGAGGCTTTAATACTGTATGCTGTGTTATGCAAAATATGAGCCTGTGGGTTTAATCAGTAGTTGTGGATGCTTCTGTTTATGTGATTAGTTCGGCAATATATACTGTTCTTTGTCAATCTGTGGAGTGTATGCTCCACTAGTGAGGAAAATTTAGTAGGTTAATAATGCTACCTAAACAGCATTCTGGGGTAGACCTACAGCAGTTTATGCCTTTCATTAAAAGAAACAAAAATTGACCCATGGGGATAGACATTCCGAAGGCATTGCATTAAGGATGAGAAAAGGCCAATGTTTTCCTAAACGGTAAACGGTAGACAGTCGGTCAACCACCGTCTAATGTTTAGACGCTGTTTAATCCTGTCTAGACGCCGTTTAATCCCGTTTAGACGGTGTTTAGGCCTAGACGAGGGTAACCGTTTAAACGGTTAGACGGCCGTTTAATTACGCTTAGGAAAATATAGCCCTGAAAGGCGGGCTGCAGCTGAACATGCTGAAAGCAGATAGCTTGGCAAGGGACCATTTTTTGTGAGAACCAGGGTTCAGCAAATGTTAGTAGCCTCTTTGCCGGGAGTCTTACCATTGCACTGGCAAGCATGTTCTATTTAAACTTTTCGATAATCTGTTCCTCGTTTGGGTGTGTAGCCCTCAATGATTCGATTTCAGCAGTAACACCTGACAGTGGCTGGATTGATGCTTATCAGATTGCAAAGATCTTTTTGCTGTTGATACCTGTGCATGATATTTTAAGGGTTAAAACAAGCAAGTTTTGTAGTATTTTTTACTACTATAATTGTTCTTTGTGATATTCTAAAGGCCTGAACACAATTTTTTGTTGCGGTAAAATTTGGTTCTGCCATTATTTCTCTCATTGACTTGTACGACCATACCTGTTAGTGAGTGACCCTGTGGGGAAATAATGAATGACGTGGTTTACTGGTAAACACCATTACACCAAACACAAAATATTGCATTTTCTTTACCATACTTTGCTCCTCTCTGCTTGAAATGACATCCAAAATACTTAAGCATTTCCAAGAATGGACATAGACTGCTATACAATTGCCATGTCTTCATTGTTATGTGATATTCCACCCTAGCTAATTGTGCACATCCTACTTTGCAGCCCTAAGGGAAGTCAATTTACTACTTGCAAAGAAGTTTCTGCATACCTCATGTCTCTTCTTGGGTATCCAGAAGCCAAAACAGTAAGTACTCAATACAACAGTACAGCAAATCCAGACTTCTGTGCTGACAATGGTCGTGCTGATGTAAGTTCACAGTGTATGTAAACTGTATCTTGTGTACTTTGGTTCGCTTAGTTTAAATTTGTGGAGTATGTAGCATGTTATAAGTTTTCAACATTGAATTGGTTCATGTGTGGACAATCGAAATGTATTGCCAGTCAGTACTTCTGTTACTTTTTCCAGCTACTATGGTGATTTAAAGCAATTTGACTTTTCAGGATCAGATTTGCTGTTCACAACACAATTTGTCATCTCATGAAGTGACTGCTAAGAGGTGCAGGTGTGGTAAATTTGGTGAGCCAGTAGTAGGAAGAGATGGGAAATTTGAATGCCCAGTATGTCATAAGATTTTCACAGAGGAATCACAGTATTTTGACCATATTGTTTCACACGCTAGATATCAAGGGATGACTCCTGAAGAATTCTTAAATGTGATTACTTCAGGAAAGGTAGATTGCAATTCGTTGGCAGAAAATTCACTTAGCCTTCAGGAGTTAGAACATGTTCGCGAGGCTGGCTCCCAACATCTCAGTGGTTCAAATGAACATGGAAGCAATAACTCTAAAGTTAAAGATCATTTTACTGCACATTGTTTTGATGGCTTCAATAAGCCAAATGAAGCTTTTCATAGGCCTGCAGAGATTTCTTATATCACGTATGCTCCAAGTGCATGTAACATAACAGTTCCAAAAGTAAATTCTATCTCCAATGGTCGACCTGATGGCAGCCGTGATGGTTCTGAAGTGACTATTCACAATGATCAGGCATCAAATCACCATGTTTTTAGACCTAATACTTTTGGATATGGTAATCCTTCCTCAGTCCGGATTGTTGATCATGGCATGGCCTCAAAGCATGGTGAGGTCAATAACACTGTGAAAGCAAGAGATGACAACCTCAATGCATGTTTAGGCACATCATATTTTCCTAATTCTAGTTCAAACAATGAATCAGCTGGACTGATTGAAGCTAGCCAGTCCTCCTTCACTGGAAAATATTTTAGTGGCAGTTTTAGTAATAATGGTGGTGTATGTGGCACTTCTACCTGTTCTGCAGCAACTAGCAAAAAAGGAATGTTGCTCGATGTTGCAAACAAAAACCCTGTTGCTGCCTCAGCATGCTTCAGTGCCAGTTATGGGAACAATATTGGTGATGGTAAAGCCAACTTATTTGGCTATGAGAATAATACAGTGGTATATCAGTCTAATATGGGCATGCAGCCTGTTTCTTCTATGGAAACTGAGGTAGAGTGTTTTACTTCTCATTCAGTTCATCCAGAAAACAGTGATAGAGGACTTGCATCCAGTACCAAGGAACAAATGAGTAATATGAATAACAGTGCATGCAATGACACCAGATTCGGTACTGAAGCTTATAATAATAACAATGTTAGGGGTTTTGCCCAATTCAGTCGCAATATTACTCAAATAAAAACCAACAATTTTAGCCATGGTTCACTACCTGAATCAAATGCGCTGAAAGCAAGTAACTTGACCAAGGGAACTGATGCCAATATAATGAATGGTCTATTGGTTAACAGAAGTGATGCTGACTGCGTGAGAGATTCTTTTGTTAATAGACACATCAGCAACAATGAGTCAAGCGTGTCTATGTATGTACCCAAGTCTAGGGATAAGATGCAAAATTGCAATGGACATGCCTCGGGTTGTGTCCTACAAGCTGCAGGCGGTGCTAGTCAGAATGTCAATGGTCCTATTTCTACGCAGTCTAGTATTGGTAGCAGGTCCTCTATTGTCCGTTCTGTTGATGCAACTCCAATGAGCAGCACAACCCAAGATCAGGTAAATTCGGCATGGTCTTTTTGGTTCTGAGTGGTGCAGGTGGAGCTTTTTATGCATATTCATGAATCATATTTGCTATAGTTTCATTTTTTTATGGTAAAGGTTACATGGGGATAAAAATACTTTTGTCTATTTGCTAGGCTGAAAGTGCATAATCTGGTGAACTAAGCCGTCCATCAATTCCTATTGACTGTTTTATTACTGCTGTTTAAAGAAATTTACTAATTGCAATTTGTGTCTCTTGTTAAGACATGTAGCCGTTAAAGTCAATGTTTTCAAGTCGTTTTAGAAGTTTACGTAAGTGGTGTGCACCATTTATATCCCATAACAGTGAAGCCAAATTAACTTTTTATTTTGAGCCTAGCTACCTTCACTGATTCACTTTCAACTAAATGGTCTTGAACCCATACACCTATTGAATTGTCAGTGTTGGGCCAGGGTATTCAAACCCATAACCTTAGATGGAGTAAGTCTGCACTGTTAATCAAAATACTAATGTTATCTGATTCATGAGAAAATAATATTTGTAAAATTAGTGCTATAGTTTCCGCAGAAGCATTAACATCGTTGCAGAAACTAGAATAACATATTACTTTTGTGCTCCCCTATTCACAGAAATCATGTTTCTTTTCCAGAAATTCATTCCATTTTAATACACATATCAGATCTGTTCTTTCTTTCGTATCTGATGATTGACTAGTGTGATAACCCATTAATGGAAACATTATATTCTGGTCTTGTTCTTTTAACTGCTTAGTGTAATTATTTTATTTTTGTTTGTAATTGTATCGTTACCGATTTAGTGGCCCTGAGTGCTTGTGCACTTTTTTGCCTTCGGAGCATTCATGACTTATGTTAATACTGAATACTGATGTGATAATAATTTGATATCTTTTAAACAGTGTGATTTGCAACTTGGATTTGGAGTCCAGAAGCGGCAGATCTTTTCTGGTTATGGAGAGCTCTCTGGTTCCCCTCAAGCAGGCGAGCCTAGGAATAATAATTCTGTACGTACTGGACCCTCACAATTTGGGAGCATGGCCAGACCAAATTCGTTTCCTTCTGGGTCTTCTCAGTTTGGGAGCTTGGACAGGCCTGATGCTGTGCCCACATCGTTTCAGTTTGGGATCATGGCTAGACCTAATTCTGAACCTCCATCTGAATCCTCTCAGTTTCGGAGCATGTCATCTAATTCTGTACCTCATGAAAAATCCACCCAGTTTGGAAGCATTGCCAGACCCAATTGTGTCCCTCCTATGGATGCCCCACCGTTTGGAAGCATGGCCAGACCCAATTGTGTACTGCCTCCTGGCTCTTCTCAATTTGGAAGCATGGTCAGACCTAATTCTGCGCCCCATGTCAAGTCCTCACAGTTTGGAAGCACAGTCAGACCTAATTACATGCCTCCTGCCAACTCCTCACAGCTTGGAAGCACAGCAAGATCTAGTTCATTTCATCCTGCAGAAGCGTCAGAATTTGAAAAGACACCCAGGCAAAATTTTGTGAGCAGAACCGAGCCAACCCTAGTATTGGGGTATGCACCACAGATGGAAAATGGCCCTCCAATCCAGGTAGGATGGGGCATGGGGCCCCCAAAGGTCACCGGAGACATGATGACATGTGTATGTATATGGTGCAACAGCCAGTTCCACCATTTTGGTTCCGCTGATGGGCAACAGACTGGTTCTTTTGGCTTTATTTGCCCAGCATGTAAGGAAAAGATATCTGGTCATCCTAATATGCGCAACAATGGCTCATGGCAGCCTTGAGATGCAGCAGCTGTGTGTTGATCATCTCGCAGAGTTGAGTGGACTATCAGGGGTTTGTGCATGTATCAATGGTCCCCATGTTCTGTTAAAATTGTGGAGAATAATTTCAGGTGAAAGCTGTGTGTATTTTTGGAAGTGCCAATAGAGTGAAATGTGTCGCTGGAGGTGACTGAAGCTGGCTGTGCGCTGTCCTACTGCCTGGCAAAGTAAGAAATGGTAGAACAGGAAGAATATAACTCTAGTATTTCATTCGTTGCGTGCCATGGCAATGCTTTGGCAAACAAACTTCCAAATTTTGCTATCCCAAAGTCCAAGGGATCCTCTCAGTCGATTCCATTGGATTCGAAGGGGGCAAGGTTTCTGTCGCGCTTTTCAGAGAACCTGGCAATCATGTCAATTCGTTGCGGGACACCGATTTTGCCCTGTTTGTGCTGTAGCTGCGACGAAAATGCTCCGTTTGTGTTAGCAGGTGTCTTCAAATATGCTTTGTAAATTATGTCTCAGGTTAGGTAGGATAGGCGTCCATGTAGCCTTTGTCAACACTTGGGAAGAGCTATTTAGTCAAGCTGATCTAATCCAAGAAGAGAGCGTGCTTTATCTCTTGAGCTGCGTATGTTCCATTGCCGTTTATTTGGTCGGGAAATGAAATTACGACCAACCCGTTTTGAAAATCTCTTACCTCCTGTCGCTTATCCTACGTTGTTTCCTCTGCCTTCACAATATTATCCACAAAATTTTTTGAGGTAAATTCTATTTTTGGTTGTGATTCTCTGTTTCCTACGCACAGTGACAATAGAAAACGCTGCGCTTCTTGCTGAAGCATGAAGGCAAGCAAGCCTTGCGTTTTGTTCTCACTTCCATTACCGCCGGTGGCGGGCAGCGTTGCTGCGTCCTCTCGGTGGCCTGGATGGCTCGGAATCGATTGCTTGCAGTTCCAGGGCGGCGCCTCCAGGCTGTAGGCAAGCATCCCGACGGAGCCCCGTGGATGAAACAAACACACATGACGATGTGCGCCGATTCAAGTTGAACCATCCATCGTCAGAGCATAAAATTGAGCATTAGGGATTTTGTATTTGATAATATTGCTCATATTTTTTATTTGGCGGATCATTCCCTTTCGAAACATCTCGTAGTTCATACTACTGTCCATATAAAGCATTATCAGCCTATGCAGGCATTCATAGTCCTTGTAAACTTTATTCAGGCTAATTTTTCATGCACAGCAAGCACGCTACAGACGGTTCCTTGTAAGCATGGACGTACGTGGGGTTGAGCTGGACTTCTTGGGTTCACCCGCAGCTCCACTGGTGAAAGGCGACTGAAAAGTAATGCAGGACACTTTTAACAAAAGAACACAGAGATCTCGTGGAATAATAGCGGGTCTTCACTAGATATTTTCTTTCTCCCATGTTTCATACGGAGTAGATCCTAAGGCTAGGAGAATGAAACGAGAAAAACATAATACAAAGTTAAGGTTTATCTCCAAATAATTATAAAACAGGAAATGGGGAATTGAAGGTGTATAACTTGGATAATAGTCTTTTGTTAAATAATAAAAAAGAATTTAAACCAACAAAAAAGGATCGCAGATTAGAAAGACTTACCGTGGTTTATTATGCATGAAGAAATTTGTCAATATTTCTTGAGGAAACCAAAATATTTTTCTATCCAGTAACAAGAGATTTTTGGAGCAGTAGTTTGAGGTCCTTAAGCCTGTGAAAAGATTGTCAGCTGTCATTTATCTGACACAAAAAGAGCACCTTCATGGCTAAATCAGTACCTACCTCACGCTGCTAAGGTCAGGGTAGGTAGCAATTGCATCCTTGAAGTCCTATGGGAAATGTTAACAGATCACAATGCCATTCTGTTATAGTGAATAAGAATTAATATTACTAAAAAACAGTCTTACTTGGTTAGCAGTTGAATTTGTAAATGTTATTATACATGACATCCCTGCTCCTTTTGCTGCCTAACACAATGAATTGCATTTCTTGTACTCAAAATGATTAGTTTTTAATAAAAAAATACTTTGAAGGCTTACCTGTAATCCAATAACACTGTCCTCCACAACGAGGCAATTCTTACTATCCACACCTAGTTTCTGGGTAGAATAAACAGTTCTTAACATGATCAAATCTGGAAACAAATAATACCCATAAAATAGACAAGACCTGCTACTATAATGTTCAAAACCTCTGCCGCTGTAATGTATATTGTTGGATCAGGCTTCTTTAGTTTAACATCGTCGCCTGCAGTAGGACACAATTAAGAAATAATTTTATGGGATTCTGTTCAATGGCTAACAGAATCTTTTCACTTCGGTATGAATTATATTATATTGCACAATAGGAAAATGTGAATCAATATTGTCAGCATTCTATTATTTACAGGACTTCTTGAAAAAAAAAATCGACCGGTGGGGGAAAGACCACCCCCACGGTTTTATAAGAGAGAAGCTCAACCTTCTCTGGTCGAGAAAACCCACGAACTTGGTCCCACCCTCAGGAAGTTGCCCTCTGTGGTTCGAATCTTAACCCATGCTTTGGACCTACTCCTTACATAAGGATTCGCTCACCATGGGTCGATTCAACCGAGTAAATGGGTCATAGCAAGTGGATTTTTTTAACCCGAGCCTGAAATTTGCTCCCACAGGGAATCGAACCCAGGACTTGAGGAGTGCTACTAGAGCCAGCTAACCAGTTCAGCTAGAGGCCCATTCGAATTATAGGACTTGTTGACAGAAAACATCCTCAAATAACTGACACTATTGTTTACACTATTTAACTTAAAATGTTTTACGCTGTTCAATTTTTAATGTGTTACAAAGTAAAGCAGTATATATTTATTTTCTCTTTCGTTAATCTTTGACTGTTTCATTAAGGTTTTAGAAGACTAAAGGCAAAATATACAAAAAAAAAACATACCAGCAAGGAAGCAATCAAGACCATTAAACCGCTCCTAGAAAAAGCATACAAACTTAGACCATAAACTGCTGGAAATATGGGAAACAAACATAAGCCGTATTGAACTTACAAGCCCAATAAGATTTTCAAGGCAAATTATAACCGAACTTTTAGTTGCAGCAGAGCAAACAGCAAGCTTGATACCCTACACCATAGTATAAAGTCACCTCAATGCATGAAAAGTACTTTTGCATACTTAGTAACAATAAGATATATTCAGTGAGGCAATTTTGTGGAACATTAAGTGGCTGAGGAAAAGGGCAATAATACGATAAGTAATATTACCGCACCCTTTACTTCATCCATCAGCCGCAGAACACCAGGTCTAGGCTCCACCTAACAATATAAACAAGTGTGCTATGACTACTTCTACTTGTGATGTACGTCACTGAAATTGCATGTAAACTCACACAGTATAACGCAGCAATTGAACTTACAGTTCCAGATTTTATTATTTCTTTGTACCTCTCTGTTTTCCAGTCCTGCAAAATAAGTGAAAATTTTATAGCAACCAGGACCTACAAGGTAGTGTATGAGATCCTAGATTTTGGAAGTGCAGATGTATTAAAAGCAACAATTGAATAATGCATTCATTGAGATTTGAGAGAAACGCAGGATCTTTTAAGAGAATCCTAAAATGATGCATGGCTTAAAGCACTAGCACATCAGAAAATAATACTGACAAACTATACTATCTGTTGTAAACCAAAGGTATACAATGCAGACCTGAATAACGTCGATCAACTTCTCCTTATCAGAGTCCGTCGAAGGTGGGGTCTCAAATATCTTTGAAGAAGGCCACCCGTTTTCCCCAAAGTACCTATTAAGCCATTACTCCCAACAAATTGAGAACCAATAATATTCACACAGTAGCACAAAGATCGAGTACTGCAAATTCATGTCTGACGTGCCACAACTCGTGGCAGCATCAGTCAATTTATCAACTTTGGCAAGTGCATTCTGAAACACGTTCAGGGCAATGGATGCGATCTGACAAAAAAAGGAGAATACAGTGATGATCAAGATCAAGTTTGGACAAGAAGTAGGTGTGCTTTTGTATTCCGCTTAGACACAAGTACGAACTCAGTTCTAGTGCATTTGACTAGCTAGGCAAACCATCAACCATCATGCAACTGATAAGGATTCGGGGCAGAGCATCACGCGCCGCGCCAGCGACTCATCACTTACGTACAGAACGAATGAGAGCATGCAACTCGCGTACGTACCACCGCATCTTGGGCTTCCCGCCGCCGATTTGGTTCTGGAGTTTGTCGTAGAAGGCGTCGTCCCAGTACAGCGCGTCGGAGGAGTCGGGCGGGCAGCGCACCCCGAAGTGCGCGAAGGCGTCGTTGTAGGCCTGCCGGTGGAGGTTCTCCGACTCCAGTATGACGCCGTCGCAGTCGAAGATAAGGGCGTGGAGCGACGTCGCGGAAGCAGGCGGCACGGAGGCCGAGGCGGAGGCCGAAGCGACGATCAGCGGGGACGCGAGTCGGAGGCGCGTGCGGGAGAGAGATCGGCAACCGAAGAAAGGGCGGCGGCGGGCGGTGGCCGCGGTGGCACCGGCGCCGGCGGTGGGAAGGACGAGCGCAGTGGAAAGCATCATGGTCAGAGACTCGGATGCACTGGATGGATGGAGTTGGCGCGATTGGTTCAGCAACGACCGCTTATCTGACCTGACCCTTCTCGCCTTCGTTTCTTCCTTATGGAGTAGAATGGAGGAAAATGATGCGTTTGAGAAATTCAACATTCAAAAGTCTCAATTACAGCCGTAATATTGTAAGATACTGTATTTTCTTTCACTTGTGGGGAAACTAGATGGAAATCAAGAAATATTGTTTCCTAAGAGCGTTCATTGATGCAGTCAATAAACTCTGTAAAAATAGATCTCTATTATAGTTCGATTGCTTCAACATCAAACAACTATTAGGCCTCCTTTGGAACATACTAGAATTTTCATAAAAATTGTACAATAATTTTATATTTATAAGAGTAAATTTATTTTCATAGAAAAAATATAAAAAATAAGAATATTTTCTTCATTCAAAGGAGGCCTGAGTTAGAGACTTTGAATTCCAGTTAACGGCAACTTTTTTGTTCCTCGCTCAGCATACTTGCTACTCCTATTTGTTTATATTCTCCATTGTTCACTGTGGTTCCCATCAGAAAGTTCGATTTTTTTTTCTCTTCATTGGGTTTAATGACTTCAATATAGTCAGTTCAATTGTTAAACTAATACTTTATCTGATAGTTAAGTAAAGGGTAAGGTGCTCTAACTGTTTTTTTTATATTTGTGATGCATAATATTAGCATATACTCTCTTTATTTTTAAATTAACGTCGTCATTTTTAGTATCGATTTTTACTATTCGTTTTATTAAAATTTTTTTAAATAAAAATCATATATTTTTATTATAATTTGATTAATCATTAAAGTATTTAAATCACAATTTAAATTTTACATATTTGAACTAAAAATCGAATAATTAAAGTTGAAATTAAAAATCAACTATGATAGCAATTTAAAAATGAAAAAAGTAGATTAATATGGTGAAAAATAACTTTAGTTCGAGGCCTCTAGAATGTTGTCAAATCCGGAGAAGAGAAGCACCGTCTGAGTTCTGAGTTCTGACTGGCAGTTGGTTCGCGGGGAACCGGCCGGCACGCTCGTGCACTCACTGTCCCACAGCCAAAAAAGCCCAAAAAACCCAATCCGCGACGCCGTCTCGCAACGCAATCCCATCTCCCACCACCCCGCCGCATTTGACACGGTGCGGCGCAAGTAATCCCCGCGGCCGCTGCGAGCTCCTCCAGCAATGCTCCCCTCCGCCCCGTGGTAGTGCCGCCGCTAGCTACGCCCATCGAGTTCGAGGAGCTCCCGGATGATGGACCCGGCCACGCCTCTCCTCGCGCTCTCCAAGGCTATCGCCTCGTCCCGCTCCGGCAGGCCCAATCCCGCCAACCTTCTCCTCCACCGCTGCGGTGCCAGAGCAGGCTGCCTTCCCACGCCCGCCCCGCTATGCCGCGCCTCACCCTTCGTCGCCTCCGCCTCCGCGCCGCGCCGCCTCGCCGTCCCCGGCGACCTCCTCCTCCTCTCCCTCGCGCGCCTCGCGCTCTGCGGCACGGGGCCCCGGGCGGCGGCGTCGGCGCCTCGGAGGTGGTTCGCGAGCCTATCGTCTGCCTCGTCGCTCGCGTCGGGTGGGCCTCCCGGCGGCGGTGGCAGTGCGGGTAACGGCGATGGTGGTGGGGGTGGTGGCGGCGGGGACGGGTGGAAGCGGCCGCGAGCTTCCCAGGGGACAGGGGTGGTGGAGGAAGCTGCAGGGGCGGAAGCCGATGTCATCGTCCTTGACGTTGGGGTATGCCTATCTCTTTAAACTGATCAATAATAATTTCTAGTGTGGTTTAGTAAGATTGTGAATATACTGAGTGACCCACCCATACGGCCATACTCTGTGGTTACCTCGTGCACAGAAATTGGTGATTGCTTGACCTGATGACTTGTTTACTCTTTTTTTATTTATTTAACTGATCAGTCACAATTCATTAAATCAAATGCTCTACGTTTTTTATTTATAAAATATAAGCATATAACTAAGAAAATATTTAGCATTGGCTGCTAGAAGGATAAACAATACACATGATGAATATTTTTTATTGCAAAATGCAAGCTTGAAAGATCAAAACACCAGAAAAAAATAATATCAACAACTCATTGGCAATTTTTTATCATCAGACGGCAATACTTATGAGCTGAGTGGTTGAGCCCGTTGTTTTATTTCTATTATCAAGCATTATGTATGGCAATCAAGGTTAGAATAGTCAAACCTACAAAACACCCTATTCACATACTCGTAACTATGGAGAAGAACATCTATGACTATCAGGTGGATTACTAAGCCTAGCAGACCATTTTGTGACATCCCAATAACTCTAACCTTGACCTCTTACTGTTCATTCTAAATTCTGCTTAGGTGCTACGGTTGCATTAATGATAGGATGATAGTAATAGTAGTGGCAATATGTTTTGATGCTAGCGCATTAGTACCAATCTTCATAAACTATCGTTACTGTAATATTCTTTCATAATTGCTAATGATTTGCTGACTATACCTTGCAATCTGTTGCTATGTTAGGCATTTAATTTGTTTGATTACAGGGGATGTCATGTGGCGGATGTGCAGCAAGTGTAAAACGCATTCTAGAGAGTGAGGTTAGCTAAATTGGACCAGCATATTTCAAATAATTTGTTTTTTGAAATTTGAAGTGAATATTGGCTGTTTGAATTTGTAACTCTATATATGCTTGGTATTTTCAGCCTCAGGTGCAGTCAGCAACTGTTAACCTTGCCACTGAGATGGCAGTTGTATGGGCAGTGCCGGAAGAGAGAGATGCACAAGACTGGCAGCTGCATTTGGGCGAGAAGCTTGCCAACCAGCTGACGATGTACGGGTATAAATCTAACCTTCGAGGTAAGCACAATATAATGGACTGACTACATTTATTCTGGGAGCAATTTGGAAGATTAATAACACATTTCAACTTAGAGCATTGTTCGCTATCATTATAATGCAAAATTCAAATTGAATACAGCAACGATAAAGCCTTTTAGTCCCAATCAAGTTGGGGTAGGCAAAAATTTGAATACTTGCAATGCCCTGAATTTTTTTCCATGTCATCCAGACAATACACTCAATACAATCTTTTACTAAGCAGCATGTCCTAAGGACAGGAAAAAAGATTTGGAGGCAGTAGTTGATTTTAACGATGATCATAAGTCACATCTGTTAAGCATTTTGATGATCTTGATGTTACCTGGCAATATATCAATGGTGCTTTATAAGTCCTATTGCTTGTTTATCAATTCTTAAGATACATGAATGCCAGTCTCCTGTGTTCACATAGTTTTATGCAGTTACCACAGATGGAATGAAATATGATATTCTTGTGCGTGTGCTATTGCGTGTAGCCTAAATATTAAACATTCTCCAAAATTTACTGCCTGTATATATGGTCTTTTTAATCGTACCTGCAGATTCTTCAAAAGTGAGTTCACAGAGGGTTTTCGAAAGAAAGATGGCTGAGAAACTTGAAAATTTGAAACAAAGTGGTAAGCTTATCTATTGGGACAAATAATTTTAACCTTATGAGCAGAACAAGTTCAGTAAAGATATTTTTAATGTTTCTGCTTTATATGATTGAACTGTGCGCTACCTTCTCTTGTAGGTAGAGAACTTGCTGTATCTTGGGCATTGTGTGCCGTTTGCCTTCTGGGACACATTTCTCACATCTTTGGAGTTAATGTACCATTGATGCACCTCTTTCATTCTACTGGGTTTCACTTGTCTCTCTCAATATTTACATTTATTGGTCCTGGTCGAAGACTAATACTTGAAGGACTGAAGAGCCTATTCAAGGGTTCTCCAAACATGAATACCCTGGTTGGTTTAGGTGCTTTGTCATCCTTTGCTGTGAGCTCTATTGCAGCCTTCATCCCAAAGCTGGTACTATGTTCTTCTTTGAAGTGCCCTGCCCTTTTTGTGCTTCATACCTGAACATTTAAATTCAGGAAAAAAAGAGCAGCACGGTGCATGTAGCTTCCTCTTGCACAGGGTCCAAGGAAGGGTCCGACCACTTTGGATCTTTTGTATGTGCCCTGCATTTTTCTCCAGAGGCTGTTTCCAGGACTTGAACTTATGACCTTGTGACCACAAGGCGTCAGCTTTACCACTACACCAGGGCTGACCTTAAAATTTTTTGAGAATTTTATTATCTTATTGTAAATGTGTTGTTTATGTTTAAAAATAGAAATATTTTTTTAGCAAATTCATAATTAATGCTCCTTTTAATTTCACTACAGCTCTTCATAATATATATTATCAGTTTGCCTCGTCATACATGGCACTGTCTCCTGATGTTTTATTAATACTATTTATTCTCTTGCAGGGTTGGAAGACATTTTTTGAGGAACCAATCATGTTGATAGCTTTTGTTCTTCTAGGTAAGAATCTCGAGCAGAGGGCAAAGTTAAAAGCTACCAGTGATATGACTGGACTGCTCAATATTCTTCCATCGAAAGCACGCCTAATGGTGGATAGCAATTTTGAGAATTCATCATTGATTGAAGTCCCATGTAATTCTCTTGCTGTTGGGGACTTTGTTGTGGTGCTGCCCGGGGTGAGGATAACTCTGCATGTCCCTTGATTAATCATACAATCAGTCATGCTTGCTTGTACGCTAAACAGCAAACACAAATGTATTCTTGTGGCAGGTTCTTAGGACACATTGTTATTTATATGATGACATATATTCTGGATCACTTCTATCTAATTGTTGCTTACTCATTCACCATATAGGATCGCATCCCAGCAGATGGCATTGTCAAATCTGGGAGGAGTACAGTTGATGAATCAAGTCTGACAGGGGAACCAATGCCTGTAACAAAAATAGCTGGGGTATGTTTATCTAAGCACCCTATCAATTCGTAATATGGCGATTATGATGTTATCTGGCCCACTGAGTTCATGTGATAGATCAGTTTTAGTATTTTTTCATTATGAGACGTGATGATCATTATTCGCTTCCTTTTTTAGGCAGAAGTGTCTGCCGGTAGCATAAACTTGAATGGTAAACTCACAGTAGAAGTAAGAAGGCCTGGTGGTGAGACTGTCATGTCTGACATCCTTCGTTTAGTCGAAGAAGCACAGGCAAGGGAGGCTCCTGTTCAACGATTGGCTGACAAGGTGCATACACATTTTTGCATATTGAAACCGCACCAGCTCATATAAGGATGAATTCTTTATGTCCTGCAATGTGATTATACATATTTGCGTATGAAACTTCACCAGCTCCTATGAGGACCGATTATTTTTTGAATTGCTGATATGTTACTCTAAGCTTCTTTTATTGCCTCTGTGGATGAGTTTAGTTACCAATGACCTTAGACAGTTTTTTTGTACCATACCATATAACCTTAGTTAGTTATACTGTTACTTTGTATTTGATGTGCCAAGTTTTATTGAATTCCAGGTTGCGGGAAACTTTACATATGGAGTGATGGCACTTTCTGCTGCTACTTATATGTTCTGGAGTCTATTTGGCTCACAAATTGTACCTGCAGCTATCCAACATGGAGGCGCAATGTCTTTGGCATTGCAACTTTCATGCAGTGTTCTGGTATGGTATGATGACCAGATTTTATAGCAATTCCTCTGCAAATTCTGCGGCAGGCGTACACTAGTTATTTATTTTGATTTAAATTAAGCATAAAGATTTTGCAATTAAATAAACTTGATAGCTATGGTGTTGGAAGTGTCATTTCTTACTTTAAATGAGGTTTTTATTAAGAAAATGTTCCCATTCTTTATGATGAAAATTGGTCTTATATAAATGGCTGGGTGTTTGATGTGATCCATTGTACTGGCCTAAAGTATGTAAATGCACCCCACTTGTACTGGTAATAATACTGATCTTTGTGTAGGTAATTGCTTGCCCATGTGCCCTTGGACTTGCCACACCTACTGCTGTACTGGTATGAAACAAAGGAGACCAAATATTCTTTAGATGGATAAACTTCCATATAATTCAGATACCATGTTTCCAGGTAGGGACTTCATTAGGTGCAACAAGAGGGCTTCTTTTGCGCGGTGGGGATGTTTTGGAGAAATTCTCAGATGTTGATGCTGTTGTGTTTGACAAGACTGGAACACTGACGATTGGGAGACCAGTTGTGACTAAAGTAATAGCTTCCCGCAGTGAGGGAAATTCAAACACAAAGTTGAGTGTCTCTTATATACTCTAAATTTATAGATTATATTTAATTGCATGAGGTCCATCTTTTCAAATGCTTACCTTTTCCATTTAGCAAGTTTTTTCTCTGCAAATTTGCCAGCAAATAAGATATAAATAACATGTATTCCAATACATTTTCCTAGTAATATGTCATGTAAATCCTATGTATAGGTGAAACGGAAGCATATAATGACCACCTCTGGCAATGAAGGATGAAGACTATAACTGAGACTTTCCTTTTGACAAAACATATTTTCATCAGGGACCGCAGGATCAATGAATGGACAGAGGTTGACATTCTGAGTTTAGCTGCTGGGGTAGAATCTAATACGAACCACCCTCTTGGAAAAGCCATCACGGATGCTGCCAGGGATGCCAATTGCCTCAATATGAAGGTACATGGCAGAAGTGTCTTACCTAAAATTGCTTGGTATAAGCTAACTCTGTATTTTACAAGCTAGTATAAAGCTGTTTCTGGATAATTGTTTCCCCACATGTCTGCTGAACAAGTCTCAGTAGTCAACAATAATGTTGTTTCCCACCACACTTTTGACAATGTTTCATGTTTCTTCATGGCTTTATATCACATGAGATCATCTGTTCTAGTTTTCTAATATTCACTGACTGCAAATTTGACCGCCCTGCTTTGCTCACTTTTGGATTTTATATTGTCATAGGCAAATGATGGATCCTTTGTTGAAGAACCAGGATCTGGTGCTGTGGCTTCCATTGGTGAGAAACAGGTTTCTGTTGGAACATTAGATTGGATCCGGAGGTGAAAATGAGTTACTTATTTGACCACTGCTATATTCAACAATTTTATACTCTGTATGCTTGTAGTTATCACTTCTTAGGGTAGCTTGCGTCGGAGTCCCTTATTTTTTTCCAGTTCTGGCAATGCATATTGGTTTGGAGCATTGTATATAACTATGAACTATCTGCTCTGGTGCATGACCTCGCTATCACTTGTAATTGTATACTGCACTGTGGGAAACTGTAAACTCTACTCACAAAAGCTCTACAATATTTCAGGCATGGTGTCGTTCACAATCCATTCCTAGAAGAACATTTTGGCCAGTCTGTTGCATATGTGGCAGTGGATGGTACTGTAGCTGGTCTTATTTGTTTTGAGGATAAACTCAGAGAAGATTCTCACCAAGTTGTTGATACCTTATCTAAGCAAGGAATTAGTGTGTATATGTTATCTGGGGACAAGAAAAGTGCTGCTATGAATGTGGCTTCAATTGTCGGTATACAGGAAGACAAGGTAATATCAATTAAATTTTTGCTTCTTTAATATGGAATTGGTTCATGTAAATGCTAGTTTTGTTCAGATCGCTGTTGGTAAATAGGCAATATAGGGAATTTACTTGCCAGAATGAACATGCAGCTCTCTGAATATTATCTCCACACAACCTGGGCAACATGCTGCAGATTATGTATTTCAATTACTTCCAGAAAAAATCGAGAAATTCTGCTGCCTATTATTTTTGAATTATCTGAATAATATGAATTAACTTTTCATCTCCATCAAGATATCATATCATGTTGCAAATATGATAGCACGAGTCAAGGGGAGCCCTGGGGCAGCTGTAAAGCTGCTGCTTTGTGACAATGTGGTCACATGTTCCTAGAAATAGCCTCATGCAGAAATGTAGAGAAAGGTTGTGTAGAAAAGACGCAAAGTGGTCAGACTCTTTCTTGGACCCTGGGGAAGCTGGAGTTACATGCATCAGGCTATCCTTTTACTACAGTAGAAAATCCAAAAGTAATGAAAAAAATACTTTATTATCCTCTTCTCATCACATGAATATGCCTCCGTCCCCCGTCCCCCC
>BCLG01003449.1:0-17480 GCA_001602295.1 Zoysia matrella
AGGAGGAGCTAACATATTAGAAAATATAAAAATGAAAAAATATGATAAAACATCTAAAACAATTTTTGGCGGCAAATCTAACCATGCTGAAGGCTGAAGGAGGGGTATTCTGATCATTTTGAGAAAAATATTAGCAATAAAATAAGAAATAACATGGATGGCATAGAAGGTTAAAAATTCGTAATCCTATACCATATAAGGCATAAACACATTTTCAATGAGAAACAAGGTCCAGAGAAAATTGCAATAGCAAAAAGGAAAAGAACACGTTTTCTCCTTCTCGAGCTTCCCCAATGTACTGGTTTTGCAATCCGGCATCCATGATTTCCTGCATCTATAATTGAATTCCATACAAGATATTGAGGTGAATTAATATGCTCATGGTCGATCTACATCAACGAATCAGGTCATATATACCTGATATGTACAATATATAATGCTTGTGAATATTGCAACTAATGTTGTCAATAATATTATAGTGGCTACGAAATATTGGTCATTAAATAAGTAGCTCTAGTTAATAATATGGTGCAAATAAATGTCTTTAGCTCATGAGACATTTAACCATGGTTTAGAATTAATAAAAGGGTTAATAACTATGTACGGCAATTCTCTTGCCGAGAGGAGAAGAAAAGAATAAGCTCCATCATTTGGTCAATTTTTTTTTAAAAAAATCAAATGCTCAAGTTGAAAAACTATACTCAGCTCCAGTTTTAAAATATTGGTACTTTTAACTTCTAATATCAACTTTGACTATTCCTATATTCAAAAAGTATGATCGGTAAATATAATATATTTGTTATAATTTACTTTATCACTAGTAATATAATAGTATTTGAAACACAACTAATAATTTACAATTTTTGATAATATGAGTAGCCAAAGTTGGTATTAGAAGTCAACTGTGTCAACATTTTTAAACCGTAAGGAGTATGTACAACCTTAGTTCCAAATGTTATGGCAAATACTTGAAATGGAAATGTAAAATAAGGTCTATCTTGTCCAGTTATACTTTTGAATGATGACACGAGCAGAACTACATCCTCCAGAGATCAGTCATATGACAACAAGATCGATCCCAACCGGTCCAACGAATAATCTATACCCTGTCAATTTCAATCCAAGATCGTATAAAATTGCCATACCCTCTTGTGAGGTAGTAAGGGACCAGTGATATGGATGGCGATAACTGGAGTTCTCTCCTAAGATTATTTTACTCCCTTATCAAGCTAACACAGCAGTCCCCAATGTCGATGTTTCGTACACCAGCACAGTACGAATTTGTAGATCCGAGAGAGTACGGTGCGCTTCTTTCTAATCGATGTGGCCTAATCCGCGATGGACTCAAGAATGTAACCTGGTTCGGGCCACCGCGAGGTGTAATACCCTACGTACAGGGGTCGAAATCGATGAACTCACGTATGATCGAGTGGGTTACAACGGCGAAAGGGCTCTTACGCGGGCAGAGTCCCTAGCGCCTCTATGGGTGTATAGCTATCTTTCTCTATGTGTTCGTTTGTGTATGGGGGTCCCTGACGGGCTTTTATATAAAGGTCGAACGGGGTTACAATGCGGGATGAGATGGGTGGCTCCCTGACAGATGGGAGCCACAACCAAACTTGATGCTTATGAAACTGGATGTCTTCTGACAGCTGGGGTTCATGCAAACTTGGTCCCCGCAAGACGGAGCTTCCTCTGACAAGCGGGGTCGTCACCAAACTTGGCCACCACAATATCGAGACCCCTCTGACGGGTGGGGCCAATGGCATCTTCGAGAATGTTCTCTATGTGATCCTTTGGCACTGGACGGTCTTCTGGTTCCAGCTATCATCCTTCGCCTGTCCCCTGTTCAACGTCGAGGGGACAAAGTTGCTTTACCGTTTTCTTTACCTCCCTGCCGCCTTGTACAGTCGCCAGAAATCTCTGTGTTGGTAGGGACCTTGTTGCGAGTTGGTCGCCCAAACTTGAGGTCAGAAAGTAAGTCGGTTACTTGACATCGGGCGGCCAAACCTTGTCGTTACGCTGCCCCCGACCCTATGAGGGTCGGGGTGGCTCTTGTGACTGGGTGCGCCTGAGCCTATGGTTGGGCTTCATGAAATCTTGTGGGGTTCTTCCTTCGGGCCAACGAAGAGTGTGGGCCGGTCATCGTTGAGGGGCCATAGACTGTAGCTTGGGTCGTCGAGTAACCTCAGGCCATAAGTGCCCGAGGGGATACGATCTCGACAGTAGCCCCCTAGCCCTGCACCGTTTGCAATCCTGTTGAGGCGGTGCGGGGCTGATCCGTGAAGTCGATTTCAGGTGGTCGGTCTTAGGGTGCGCACGAGCGCCCCCGTAGGGCGTAGCCTCCGAGTCCCCGGGCGAGTCGGAGGGTTGGTTGGGGGGTCTGATGTATTGTTGTAGTTGCTTCGTCGTGGTTTCTTCATGTCAATCCTATGGGGGCGCGCGAGCGCGCCCGTAAGGCGTAGCCCCCGAGCGATCCGAGGGTCGGTCAGGGGATCTGATTCGCCGTTGTTCGCCGGAGTTGATCCTAAGGGTGCGCCCGAGTGCGCCTGTAGGGCATAGCCCCCGGAGTCGTCGAGCGATCCGAAGGGTCGATCGGGGGATCTAATCTGTCGTTGTGTTGCCATTGATCCTATGGGTGGGCGCGAGTGATCCGAATGGTCGGTTGGGGGATCTGATTAAGTTTTATCAATTCGAATGCCCTTCGCTCCTGAGTGATTTGGTTCAGTCAGGTGAGACTTGAATTCCCCGACTGTCGAGTGTCGAGGCCTGCTGCGCTCATTGCCGGATTTGTGTTAAGTGCCCAGAACGGATCAGTTGGACCAGCCATATGTTCTTGATCACCACTTGCACCTAGGATGGGCCAAACGGCTTGGCCGTATTCCATGATCAGTGTTTGAGGGCAGGGGTTGGACCGAACGGTTCGATAGCCGACCTATGACTGCCCAAAGGTACGGGTTCGGTCCCGTTGTGTCCACGTGGAGGACGGCTAATGGATTTTGAAATTCAAATCGCTGTCTCGCGCAGTAACTCGCGCGTGCGCGTCTTGTCCGTCTGGCGCCAGCCAGGCAATTACCGTGCCTGGCTGGCGTGCGCAGTTGGATTATTATCATTGTGGCTGACGACGGCAACGAGCGTTCACCCCTGGCCCACCCATCGGTGAGTGGGTGATGAAAATTGTTGGTACGCAGCCCGTCGATCGACCCATCGGGGCATGTGTAGCGAAGTGAGTGGCTCTCGAAAGTTGAACCGCTGTGGCCCTTATGCGGGCGTCACGTTCATCTGGCGTAGGCCTGACGGTTGCTGTACCTAGCAGGGGTGCGTGGGCGTGCTGACATCACATTGACTGGCGGGCGCAACGAGGGTTTTGCGTTGGGCTCACTCGTCGGTGGGTGGGGTGCGAAAGTCTCGAGTGCCCGACGGTTCGGTACCCATCATGACACGGGAGTTAATCCCCGTCGCTTCGTGGGATCGTGTCCTGAGAATCGAGGGGGCAGAACCGTCTGCCTCCCTTGGCTATAAAAGGCAGTCGGGTGGGTTTCAAAAACCACCCTTGCCATTTGCCTTCGTCTTCCTTGCGCTTCTGCTTTCTCCCGAGCTCTTTGCCTTCGCCATTTCGTTCGCTCTTCCGTTTGTTGTCCTCGTCGTCTTCGTTGCCATGGCCTCCGAGTGGAAGGCATCCTCCGTCTCCGCCAGCACTCTCGATGAGCGCGCAAGGAAGGGTTTCCTCCAACGGCGGGACGACATCAACTAGAGGGCGGTGGCGCAGCAAGAAGTGCCGGCCTCGCGGAGGTGGAGATCATTTCCTTCCTCGCCTTCCACAATCGCAGGCTCGTGCTTCTGACCACCCGATTCGTCCGTTGGCTCCTTGCCTACTACTAGATTCGCCTCCACCTCACCCCGAATAGGGTTCTTCACATCTCGCCCTTCATCACCCTCTGCGAGGCCTTCCTCGGGATCCCTCCAAGCGCCAAGCTGTGGACATACTTCTTCAATGTCTCGCGGTTGGGCAGTGCGCGCAACGTCCGATGCTACGGGTGCACCAGCATCTGCGCGTGGGGGAGTAACTCGAGGTCCCCCTAAAGAAATCGCTGAAGGGCTGGAACGACGAGTGGTTCTACGCCACCAACCCTGTCCCTCGTGTTTCGAAGTACTTCGATGGGTCCGCCGTGACCATCGACTCTTGGGCTGCCTCGCTGTCGGACGAGGAGGTACAGGAGCTGGGCCTGCTCCTCACACATATCTGGGAGCTTCGGGAGGCCGGGCTATCGGCCGTCAAGGTGACCGCTGTCTTCATCGGTCGTCAAGTGCTCCCGCTCCAAAAGCGCTGGCACGAGATGCACGAGTACACCGGCGCCCAAGACACCACGCGCCTGGTGGTCGGGGAGGAGCTGTCGGACGAGGACATCGCGGGCCGCATCGCCAGCATGTTCGAAGGGTATGAGAAGGCGGCCCTTACGAGGGGCCGGAGCCTCTATCCGCCCATCCGGTAAGTTGGTTCTTTCATGTAACGTTTGTTATTTCATAATAATCGTATTCGCCGATCAACCCTTTTACCTGTGTCCATTCATGCGGGCAGATCCTCGTCGCGCGCTCTGGTGGTGGTTCCATCGGGCACTCCTTTTCCTTCGGTGCCAACGTCCCATGCGGCGGGTCGGCCGTCGGCTGCTGTCCGCCTGGCGCCGGGTCCGACCGAAGGGACGAGATCATCGGCCCCGACCTCGGCTTCGAAGCCGGCTGGGGGTGCCGACGCTGGCACCTCCAAGAAACAATCACGCGGGCGGTCCTCTGGTCGGTCGAAGCCGGGAGGGGTCGTCTCGCAAGTCCTTGGCCCGGCCCCTCAGCCGTCATGGGAGGAGGTGGCCGCCCTGGCTGCGCAAGTGGCGGGAGACGATCCCGTCGCTGTGTAGTTGTTTGAGGGTCTGGATGACATACTAGAAGAGTTGGGGTAGGACACCGAGTCCGACCCGGTGCCTCGGTCTCTCTGAAGAGGCTCAAGCTCGGCGGGTAGACCATCATCCCCGTCCCCCCGTCGGTCGTCCATCCAGTGCTGTCGTCCGACAGGGTGGTGGCGGCGGCAAAGACTCGGGGCTCGAAGCCTATGCAGTCGCCGCCAAAGATGACCAAGGCCATCTCGATCCGCCGGTTGAAGGCGTAAGTCTCTGCATTCGCATTCTTTTTTCGTTGTGCATGTTAGCCATATAGTGGGCTTATTTTGTTTATTTTTCGTAGGACGACCGCTGCTGATCTGGCCACAGCGCGCCTCGTTTCGGAGCCGACGAAGAGGGGCCAAACTCTGCAGTGACGGCGACGGCGGCGGCGGGTGCTCCAATTGCCCTGCCGTGTTCAAGTCCCCGACGAGAAGACCCATTAGCCGACGTGCCAGTGGGTGACGAAGAAGTGCATCCCCCTCTAGCCCATACCGAGGGTCAGGGGGCGGTGGCAGTTGCAGAACACCTGCAGCGTCCCCCCTCGGGTACTGATGCCGAGTGTCGGGAAGAGGCTGCGGAGGGGGAGGCGGTTCCGTCCTCCTTTGTTGCAAGAGCCGAGGAGGACGTCGAGATGGTAGCCATGGAGGCTGCCATGGTGGTCGGTGGAGGAGAACAAGTGTCCACCCTGGCTGCCACGTTCATTGGGCCGACGACGGCGGTCGGCGAGGAGGCGATGGAAACGGCCGCTGCGACTACTTCTGTCGCGGTGGCCGAAGTTGGCGGTTTCGAGGCCTCGGCCTCAGAAAAATGGGTGGTGTTGGACCCCCTGTTGGGTGAAGTGTCGGTGCGAGCCACATATCACTGCGACAGCTCGATGGGGGATGTCTTCAACATCATCCTCGAGGTCGGCGATGGCATGTCAGAGCTTCTCGACCGACTGGCCGTGGGTCGGAACATCTTCCGCAACCTGGTCTTGCGAGAATCAAGGGTAAGTTAGTAATGACTCAGAATCTCACGGTAACTAACCTTTTATTCGTGATACTGAGGCATGTTTTTGCAGCGGGTTATGCTCCAGATGGTGGGTCAGGCTCTGTCTGACCCATCACTGCGGGCCGAAGTGGAGACCCGCCGTGAGGCGTTACACCGAGCTCCGACGCGAGCTCAAGGCCGCGCAGGAGGATGCCTCAGTGGCGTGACAGGACGCCCGGGTTGCTCAAGCGGAAGCTCAAGCTGCTCGGGAGGAGAAGAAGAAGTACGGTGCCGAGCTTGCGTAGCTGCGGTTCAATGCTGTCCATAAGTGTCACGCTTCTGCCCCTGCTTCCGACCTTACTCTTCCTTTAGGAATAGGAAAGTTGAAGCCGATCGTTTTGTGCAGAGCTCAACCAGCGGGCCAAGCGGGCGGAGGTGAAGGCGAAGGTGAAGGAGGCGGCGGGGCGATGCACTGGCGTCGAGGCGAGGCTCGTCGTTTCGAACGACGAGGTCAAGAAGATCACCGCGGAGCTCAACGCCTTGCGCTTGTCCTCCACAAAGCTTTGGCCCGTGCGCATCAGGCGGTGGAGGATGCGCAGGCCGCAACCAGCACCGCCATTAAGGAGCGCGGCGGTAGGTATCATTGTGGATCATGTTCGAAGGGTCGTTGTATGGTTGATTGCTCATCTTCGTATTCCCTTGCATGTTCCGAGACGTGTGGGCAGACGTGCACCGCATGTTCTGGAGCATTTTCGTCGGAGTTCGGGACACCAACGTGCCGGCGGACTATGCCCAGTACATGATGGGGTGTCTCCCTGGGTAGATCAACGTCGCGCTGACCGGTGCCCCTGAAGACGCAGCGACCTTGGCGCTATCGCAGGTGGTGGCGCACTACACAGATGTCGATCTTGCCTGGGTCGTCGAAGGCTTCCCTCTCGAGCCGCCGGACGCGGAGATTCTAGAGTTGTCGGACACAGTTCGGCACCGGGCGGTGGACCTCTGCTCTGGCTTCCAAACGAGGGAATTTGAAAGAGAGAAGTTCGGCTCAATGCCGACCCGACCCCAGGGTCCTTTGCCGCCGCCTCAAAACCAGAAGGTTTTAGGTCTTCTTTTTTTGTTTTCCTGTATTGACTTTTGGTGATGTACTTCAAGCATCACTTGTAAGATATATTAATGGCAGTAGTGTGTTCTGACCCTTGCCCATGTCAAGCATTCTTAGTATCTTTGTATTTTTTGTCATCTGTTGGGCGTTTGACAGAGCGACCGGGTTGGTATAGCCTGTAGGGTTGAGTATCAGACTCAATGCAGCCGTAGGGCGTCACCAACCCGGGTCGTCGATCGTTAACCACGAGGAAAACTCAAACGCTAGCACTTAGAATTTCTTTACACGTTCGAGGATCGGCAAGAAACGAGACTTAAGGACGAAAGCAAGAGGCTCAAAGCCTGAGAGCGACGAGGTCGGGTCGCAACGTTGTTCTTAGTTAAATCACGCCGAACATAGAGGAACTTTCGGAGTTCACGCTAGCACAGGTTGAGATATAACTTTGAAGCTTGCACGGACCAGGCCGGAGCCTTAGAACGAGGATGAGGCACGGGGCCAACGAACAAAAATAGAAGGTGTGGAGCCTGCGAAAAATGATGGGGTCAGTCTGCAATGCTGCTCTTAGTTAAATCACGTCGAACCTAGAGAACTTTCGGAGTTCACGCCAGCGCGGGTAGGGATTTAATTTTGAGACTTTTACGAACCGACCGCTGGGCGGGAGGCCTTGAGGCCCAACGAACGTCTTGCAAGGGTCAACGAACAAGTCGCAGGGGACACTCAGATAGCCCTGGACGATGGGGGGTCGGCCTTTCGGCCGCGCGCCGCTGACCAGAACATAAAAAGAAGATTACAAAAGGGCATAAAAAACTTATCTGATTTTATTATACATAGAAATGACACAAATTTTCAATGTTCCAGGCATTCTCGACCTCTTCGCCATTTTTGGTTGCCAGCTTATATGCGTTGGGCCTTAGAACACGCTTGATTACAAAAGGCCCTTCCCAGGGGGTGATAAGTTGTGCTTCCCTGCCTTCGTTTGTGCTCGCTTCAGCACAAAATCGCCGACGTTGAACGCCCGACCCTTGATCCGTCGAGCGTGTAGCCGAAGAAGGCTCTGTTGGTACTTGGCCGACCGCAGGATGGCGACGTCGCGTGCTTCATCGAGTTGATCCAAGGTGTCCTGTCATGTAGCTTCTGATGCTTCTTCGTTGTGGGCCCAGACTCGCGGGGAGTCGTAGTTGATGTCAGTCGACAGCACGGCTTCGACGCCGAATGCCATGAAGAACGGAGTGAAGCCCATCGTCCGGTTGGGGGTCGTCCGCAAGCCCCAGAGCACGGAGGGGAGCTCCTTGCCCACCTTCCGACCACATTCTCGACGCATTCGTAGATTCGGGGCTTAATCCCTTGGAGCACCATGCCATTGGCGCATTCAACTTACCCGTTGGTCCTTGGATGGGGCACGGATGTGAAGTCGAGTCAGATGCGATACTACTCACAGAATTCATGGAACTGCCGACCAGTGAATTGCGCACCATTATCGGTGATGATGGATTTTGTGACGCCAAAGCGACAGATGATGTCGTAGAAGAACTCAACCACCCCACCGGCACTGATAGAGGGCACCGGCTTGGCTTCAATCCATTTAGTGAACTTGTCGACGGCGACAAAGAGGTGGGTGAAGCCCCCGAGAGCTTTTGGAAAAGGCCCGAGGATGTCGAGGCCCCAAACCGTGAAGGGCTACGTGATCGGGATCATCTGGAGCTCTTGAGCCGGTAAATGGGTCTGCTGGGCATAGAACTGGCACCCTCGGCAGGTGCGGACCAACTGCTCAACGTCGACGACTGCTGTAGGCCAGTAGAATCCTTGGCGAAAAACTTTTCCCACCAGGGTTCTCGGGGCATCGAGGATATGTTGACCCTCCTCCCGAGGAATGCAGCATTGAAGAACACCAAAGTGCTTCGTTTGTATTGCTCATCGTTGATGATGGTGTAGGCTTTTGCTCGCCGAGAGATGCATCGGGCTTCATTGGTGTTGGTCAGAATCGTGCCATCTTTGAGGAAGGCAAAGATGTCTTGATACCAGTCGGAAGTGATGGCCATCACTTTTGACCCTGAAGTTGGGACTGTAGGGGCCGGCTGGCCGATCAGGGTTTCAGACGAGGGGTCGGCCTCATCTTTGATCTTGATAGTTGGCTCAGTGAGGACTTCGAGAAAAACGTCGTCGGGCACAGGGTCTCTCCCGGATGCCATTTTGGCAAGGTAGTCGGTCGTTTCGTTGTCACGACGTAAAACGTGGTGGAGCTCGAGCCCGTCGAACTTGTCTTCGAGCTTGCGAACTTCTTGACAATAGGCTTCCATCTTTGGATCACGGCAACTTGAGGCTTTCATGAGTTGGTTTACAACGAGCTCGGAGTCACCCTAGACGTAGAGCTGTCAGATGCTGAGAGTGATTGCCATTCGCAGACCGTGAAGGAGAGCTTCGTATTCGGCGACGTTGTTTGAGGCGCGGAAGTGAATCTGAAGCACGTAGTGGAACTTATCGCCATTTGGAGAGATAAGGAGGACGCCAGCCCCCGAGCTTCAGAGCATGCATGAGTTGTCGAAGAACATGGTCCATTGCTCGAGGTCGACAGGTGTCGGCTGCTCTTGAGCTTCAGTCCATTCAGCGATAAAGTCAGTGAGAACATGGGACTTGATGGCCTGTCGAGGCATGTAAGAGATGTCGTGGCCCATGAGCTTCATTGCCCATGTGCCAATCCGTCCGACCACATCCTTGTTGGTGATGACCTCTCCGAGTGGGAAGCTTGTGACCACTTGGACAGAGTGGCTGTCGATGTAAGGATGTAGCTTGCGCTTGGTGATGAGGACAGCGTAGATTAACTTCTCCACTTGTGTGTAGCGGGTTTTGACGCCGACGAGCACTTCACTGATGAAGTAGATGGGCCGTTGTACTTTCAAAGCCCAACCCTCCACGAGCGCTCGACGATGAGGGCGATACCGACCACCTTGGAGGTGGTGGTGATGTACAGGAGTAGAACTTCCACGAGGGCTGGCGAAGCGAGGACCGGCAACGAGGACAACAGGGTCTTCAGTTGCTCAATTGCTTCCTGGGCCTCGACGGTCCAGGTAAAATGGTCATACTTGCGTAGTAGTCGGTAAAAAAGCATTGCCTTCTCACCGAGTCGAGAGATGAAGCGACTAAGGGCTGTGAGGCATCCAGTGAGCCTCTGGACACCTTTGACGTTCTTGACGGGGCCAAGATTTAGGATCGCGACTATCTTCTCGAGGTTGGCTTTGATGCCATGCTCGAAAATGATGAACCCAAGCAACTTGCCTAAGGGAACACCGAAGACGCATTTCTCGGGGTTGAGCTTGAAGCGGTACCATCAGAGGTTGGCGAAAGTTTCTTCCTGGTCGACGATAAGACCGTCGGCCTTTTGGGTCTTGATAACGATGTCGTCGATGTAGACTTCAAGGTTCCGACCTAGTTAGTCGTGGAAACATTTTTGCATGCAGCGCTGATAGGTCGCGCCGACGTTCTTAAGCCCGAAAGGCATCGTATCGTAACAGAAGGACCCGAACAGAGTGATGAAGGACGTGGCGGGTTGGTCGGAACCTCGCATAGAGATCTGATGGTACCCCAAGTACGCATAGAGAAAACTAAGGGTCTCGCAGCCAGCGGTGGAATCAACCATCTGATCTATGCGCTGCAAAGGAAACGGATCCTTTAGGCATACCTTGTTGAGACTCATATAATCAACACACATCCTCCATTTACCATTCTTTTTCTTAACCATTACAGGATCGGCTAGTCACTCGAGGTGGTAGACCTCATGAATGAAATTAGCATCGAGCAACTTGGCAATTTCTTTCCCTATGGCCTTCTTCCTCTCATCGTTGAAGCGTCGAAGTCGTTGCTGTATGGGTCGAGATCTGGGTTTGATGTTGAGGGAGTGCTCGGTGACCTCCTTCGGGATGCCTGAGATATCAGAGGGGGTCCAGACGAAGACGTTCCGATTTCGGATGAGGAAGTCGACGAGCGCACTTTTCTTTTTGTCAAAGAGCGTTGTTCCAACCCTAGCCTTCTTGGAGGGGTCGGATGGGTCGAGGATGATCTCCTTGGAGTCGCTGTCTGGCTCGAAAGACGTAGAGGTTGACGGCTGAGTCGAGGGTTGGTGTCAGGGCTGACCCCTAAGACTTGCGGATCCCCTCCAGTTCGGCCGACTCCATGAGGGCGCTGTCCGGTTCGAAGCTTTCTTGTTCGCAGGCGAGAGCCTGCTTGATGTGCAAAGCCACGAAGTCGACCACCTCGAAAGTGAGGGTCTCGGTCCTGAAATTGTTGCGGTTGCCGAAGTGACTGGGAGGTCGATCTATCCCATGGAGACAGCGCGGTCCCCCGGGATCATGTAACGGCCTAAAATTTCAACATTTTCAAAATATTAAAATTCTGAATTTCTTAAATGCATTTCACAATTTAGAGTAGAAGAAAATTTCTTTTCCAAATAAATTGCTAGGGTTGCATTTCATGTCATGCCATTTCATTGCACTGCATTTGACTAATTATTGCCTTGGAAAAATAATTAATCAAGATTAAAGGAGACAAAGAAAAGAATTAAAGAAATAAAAACAAAAGAAAAAGAGAAAAATCCAAAACCTCTGTGGGCCCTTACCCTTTCTTTCCCTCACCCCAGCAGCCCACCGCGCGGCCCACTCTTCCCTGCCAGCCCACCAGCCCGGCCGCACCTCACCTTACTTCTCACTATGACGCATGGGTCCCACGCATCATCCCCAACCCCCGACCAATCTTCCAGAAGCCCCAAACCACCGCGTTGTTTCCTCCGCAAGCAACGTCTGCCGGCCTCCAATTCTGCCGGGGACTCGACCCTAACACCCTCCGCGCCTCCAGGGACCCCTCCCCTATAAAAGCAGCCGGCCCCTGGCCCCTCTCTCTCATCCAAACCTTGCCGCACGAGACTCGCCCGACGCGCCGCCTCTCATAGTCGCCACAGCCCACGCCGTCCCCACCCCGGCCTTTCCCGTCAAGCATCGCCGCCCGAAGAAGCCCTGCGACGTCGCCGAAGTCCCCAGCCGCCACCTCGCCGTTGAGACCCCAACTCCGGCCATCTTCGACCCTGTCCGACCCCTTGGTGAGCTCCCCCACCCTCTCGTCATTTTAAGCCCGACCCCGTCGAGTTACGTGCCCCGACGAGCCCAGGCGAGCTCGTCGGAGCTCACCGGCCATGCCGCCGCCGCCGGTTGGCTGGCTGCCGCTGCCCCGCCCATATTAAATCGGATCCCCTCTATTAGATCCTTTAAATCCGAGCCACCCGATGCAAATCCAACACACTAGATCACGCCACGTCGCCCAAATAATCCCATCCATCCGTTTCGAAATCGAGGGCTTAGATGAATTCTCGAATTACAAATAAAAATAAATCAGATTCTTTACTGCGTCAGCATGATGCCACGTTAACAGAGCCGAATAATTAAAATAAATTAGGAAAATTGAGTTAATTAATTTCGGAGAAATATTTTAATTAATAAATAAAATAATTAAATAATTAATAATATTGATAATCTGAGGAATAAATTTGATAATTAGTTAATAATTAATTTAATAGTAATAATTTTTTGATAATTAAATTAATAATAATTAATTATGACAATTTTACAGAAAAGCCCCTATACTTATTTTTAGTTATAAATTAGTCCCTGTCGAATGACAAATTTACACTTAAGCCCTTAAACTTTTAGGTAATTACTTTTTAGTCCTTAATAAATTTCGTAAATTATAGATAAGTCCTAAGAACTTAATTATCAAATTCAGATTAGCCCCTGAACCTTATAATTGCCAGAACTTTTAAACTATAACTCCGATTTCAGTGAATAATATATCAAAATGATCCTATCGAAATAACCTATGCCTTCATGGCATAATCATACTGATCTTGATCTATTTTGTTTCATTTGATTGATAGTTTGTGCTCTTGTGCGTTAGGCGACTTGTCTTGGACCCGCAATACGAGGACTTTCTGCAGCAGAACTTTGAAGCAGTTGAATACTATTCCAAGAGCAACAAGGCAAGTGTTCTTGACCATTTTGTGCCTACTTTACAAAACCTCTATCTTGTAGATTGCATACTTGTGTCACACCTATTATTAGAAATTTACCTAGTCTTTTCTTATTATGCTTTGTCGCCCTAGTTTACGTTTTTGTTCGGTAGATTCCATGCTTAGCCTGTGTTGTTGAGATGGGTGATATTAACTGGACTTATTATCATACTTGCTTTATGCGGATTAATGCGTTATTTAATAGCAACATTGACATTAGTGATTTGGGTGATATGGTTGGTGTAGGGCTGTGTGCGGGGTTACCGGCACTGTCCCTTAGTATGTTAATCTTTCCAAATCTAAGGACCGGTTCATATAGCGACCATCGATGTGTTACCATACAACCACGAGCTAAGACTGAGCGCGGCCTGGCGTAGTAAGCGGTGAAAACTAGTTCTCTATGTGCCAACCGGTGGAGCGGGGAAAGCGAGTTATGTCGGGAACCGCCTGGAGAGAGATGTGTGGGGATGCGACGATTACTCCTGGGAACCATTTGGCACAAGATGGGGCCTATCGGGTTACGGTTAGTTCCTGACGGGTGAAACCTCAGTGGGCACGTGCAAGTTAGAGGAAGCCATAGAAAAGCTTTGAAGTGATCTCTTGGCCCTCACACCAAATGAAGTGTGCAAATGCAACGCGGGCACAGGCATTAATGGAGGTTCTTTAGTCCACCTGAAAACAGGGATGAAATCACTTCTCGTGGGGAATTGTTTACAACCTCTACAGAGTTAAAACTATCATGACAGCCATGCTCACGGTCATGAGCATTGCTTGGCCCCTCACAAAATTAGTGGGATTTGTTATGGTTGGGCTTGGTGAATCACAGTGGGAGACTGTGATTGGTTCTTATATTGGTGCTACAGCTGGACAAGCTATAGGCATGTTAGTCTATAGGTGCGATGTCTTTCACTTAGTAAATAGGTGCTTAATAGGAAGTGTGTCTCTATTGTGTGCTTTTATGCAATAAACCCTACGTTGCCTTTACCTTGTTTATTGTTACATGTCACACTTGCTGAGTACATCCACGTACTCAACCTTGCCTTTAAAAATGCTGCTCAGTAGAAGGAGGAGTCTAGAAGAACATTAAAGACCCTAGAGCTGAAATCTAGGTGAGCTACTTCTTTGGTCAATTGCCTGTGGAGCCCAAGACATTCTATTTTATTTTTCGCTGCTTTGGTTTGTAATAATTTCTAAGACTCTTAGTCATTATTGTAATAGGTTAATTTTAGTTTATTCGAGACATTGTTCAGTTTACCATTAAAGAAGTCACTTTATGCGTGAAACTTGATTCCTGGGCACAAATAAAGGGTCACTTGGTTTGGACCTTAAAACCGGGTGTGAAAGATCACCCCGTGGAACGAAGCATAGAGATCTGGATTTTCATGGAGATCTGGATTTTCGTTTTCAGAGGGTAATTTAGGTGGGTTGTGTTTTAACTTTTATGCAATGCAAACAATTTGCCAACCCTACGTCCTTACCAAAATAAAACGAAATGGCCTAATATAGTGACCATACGCGACCGGAGTGGCAAACTCGGTCCCCTAAACTCAGTTAGTCGCTTTCTACGTGCACTACTACGAAGTTAGCGTACTTGCAGGAAAACGGATCAAGCAACCACAAGCAGGCAAAAACAAAAAGAAAACTTACATCTCGTATCATTGCCATACGGGGCGTCCTCAAGTAAGCCACGTCTTGAGGGACATGACCGTGAGTCACATCACACGGCAAGAGGTCCACGCTTACCATTAGGTGGCGAATGGCCGCACTCCCCATTAGGCAGCAAATGTTTCATATGTTCCGAAGAACATATTCACTTCCCGTACTGATCGCTGTACGAGACACTCCATACCTCTGAACCAAGTATGGATGAGCCCTCGACTTTTCACCGCATTCGAGTGCGTACCTTACCTTCTCACCTGAGCGTAGCTGTCGTTGCAAGAAATTAAACAACAGAAAGCTAAAAGTAGCATGCCACCTGACGACTCAACTAATATAGTCCTTAGCTGGGCTGACTAACTAACACTATACCGTCGTGAAATTTTTAAAAATAACTCATTTTTAGTTGTACTAACCAGGATCTAGCTCTGATACCAATCTGTGACAAAACCGCCCCAAAACACTAGACGGCTCGCCTAGGATCGATATCGGGTGATATTGAGCAACAATACCCAAATAGTACAACATGAGTGATAATATAAAATAAGAAACCGATTAAGTCTTACAATAAAGTTCAAGGTCTTAAGAGAAATAAGTTTAAAACAGAGTTTAAAACATAGCAGAAGTGACATAGAAGAGATACGACGGTTTTCTACGATGAAACATATCTTGCCCTAAGACATGCTTCACTCCTCGCGACCGGAGTTCGGTGAGGAGGGAACCGGTTCATAGGACCAGTTCGCAGGAGACTCACCTTCCCACACTCTTTGGCCACAACAGCTACACCAGCTACCTGCGGGAAGAGCTACACACAACAAAAAGGAGAAACCACAAACCGTGTGTACTAATTACTCAGCAAGTCTTACCCGTCAAATTGGCTAACTACAGCCGACTCCTAAACATGAGAGGCTGACTCAGGGGATGGCTATTAACATAAAACATAGCTCTAACCGTGGATCCTTATTTCAACTTTTACCGATAAGTTAAGTTCACAGAATGTAAATTTAATTTGCACTACCATCTACTACAATCCTGGTTGCCAAACAATTACCGATAAAATAAGCAAACAAATCATATTATTATTATTATTAGTCCAGCTGTTACTACGACATGACGCAGTGAACAAGTGGTACTCATTACTGTGAAGGGCAGCGATTATAATCGATTTACACCAGCTGGAAAAAACCCGAAGTACACGACACGTACGCGTTTCCCAGAAGCCGCACGTGACCACCTTTCGCTCAACCCATAGGGTCGGTCCGAACACCACGTAGGACATATCTATGGTTAGACACAAGGCTCTTCTCCGCCGCCGCCAAAAGGGAGGTGGGGGTCGTCAATCCACTACGGCGTTTTGCTACAACAGTTTCCTAGATCTCATGTCCCCAGTATGTATTCGGTACGTTCAAACTTGCTCAACAGGGCCACACTCGAATCGGTCCTTAACCGACATAGACGGGGCTACCACCGCGAAGGCCCAGCCTTCTCAATCCCTCCTATACTCTATCCCCCCCGATCTCAGGTTTATTCAAGTGTGGAGTAAAGTCTAACCTATAATCTCGCGAGTGAGGTTTTTCATTCACTCGACTTCTGCCATTGATTAGAACTCATAGCCTAGCTCTACATCGAATTACCTATACCAATATATACTCAATAGGGGTAATTAGTACTATCATGCATTTTAGGGTTTCAAACAACTCCTACAACTTAATACACAATACATTAGCTATAAAATACATAGTGATAAAACAAAAATTTAAAACAGGGTTAATGCACCGAGGCTTGCCTTCGGTTTGCGGAGAGTTAGCACAAACAAGAGGAAGGTCTTCAGCGACGGACGACTCCGGAGTGATCAGCGCTAGGTCTTGGTCTTTCGCGACGTTTCCTAAATGTGTGAAGTGATATGCGAGTGCGATTAGTTGTGCATCTAATGACATTTAATATTTTACTTGTCATCGCATGTGACAAGGATGCTCACATGCGATGATATGCTCATGAATACATATGACAAGGAGGAGGATGCGATGATATGACAAGAAGATTATGATGATGATTTCATGGAAAAAATTTTATTAGACCAAGGTGCTGCTGAAATGTATTTGAAAATGTTTCGGAAATAAATTTTTATATTATACTAAATAGTTCATAGTAGAGAAGATTATTTCTAAATTTTCTTAATCTGGTTCTTAAAGGCATAAATCATAAATTTAGTTGCTCAAAATATTAATAAAGCTATAAACTAATTTCTGTACAAATTTTATATTTTATTTCCATATTATGGATTTTCCAATGAATTAATTCGTATCTAAAAGTAATAAATTATTTATAAATAATAAAAAAAATGTATAAATTCTAAATAACTCTAAAATGACATATATTAATTAATAGAACATAATTATGCATTTTTCACATTTTTAATATGCATGAAAATTGATGATATGCATGTATGCACAATGCATTTTGTTTAATTATTAGAATTAATTCTAATGCAGAAAATAAAACTTTGAATGTTCTAAAATATTCTACATGATGAGAGGATTCCAACGGTATATCATTTGCAATTTTTGGAGTTCATATGAATTTTCTATGATTTTCACAAGTTTCTACAAATTTTTGCACAAGGAATAAATAATTTTCCGAGATTATTCAAACACGGCGCCACGTGTCAACACCCGGTAGCAGCCGCACGGAAGCGCGCTGGAAACAGCGGCTGCACGGGATCGACTCCCGTGGCCGCACGGGATCCGACGGCTGGCCGAGCGGGCCGAGCTCG
>BCLG01003449.1:17516-35919 GCA_001602295.1 Zoysia matrella
GGGCGGAAGTTCGGTCGCGTCGTGCCGGCGCCACAGTGGACCAAAACCAGAACGGCTTCTTCCTACAGCTTCACGAAAGCAAGTAGAAGCCCGGTGTCGAGGTTGTCGTCGTGGAGGAGGAGCGGAGAGGGGTGTCCACGGCGAGGTCGTGTGGTTCAGTGGCCGACGGCGACGTTCTTCTCAATCCCTGCTGAGAGAGTCAATGGTTCTCAGAAATTTGTGATTCTAGGGGTGTTCAAGGGAGACAAGAAGCTGTGGACCAGGAGAATCGAGGTAGCTTCAACGAGATTCGTCGGATTTCACCGGAGAGCGGTCGGAGATCCCAAAACTCCAAAATTTGGGAAAAGTCCAAAATGTGGGCGTCTCAGTGGAAGGGGAGGCGAGTTGGGGCGGCAGGGAGTGCGAGATGGAAGTGGCGCTGCTGCTGGTCGGGGATCTTGGGCTGGAGCCTTGCTCGGTTGTGTGGTTCACGGTGACGAGGTCGGCGGAGGCGAAGTGCTAGTGAACGCGCGAGAGAGAGAGAGGAGAAATGGGAAAGCGCAGGGTCTTTGGACACGGGGGCAAAGCCGTGTCCTAGGGAGAGACGACCGACGCGCCGTGGCACCCATGCAGGGAGGGAGGCGCGTGGGTGGCGCGCTGGACATGCGCAGTTGGAAGGGGAGGGAGAAAGAGAGATAGCAGCTGACAGGCGGGCCCCGCGTCCCTTTTTCTTTTTCCGAATTTTTTTGGATTTTCAGCGCTGCTTTCTGTTTTAATCCGAAAGCATGACTTCCCGAGCTCTAAAATTTCTGACATTTGGTAGGCTGGTAGTTCTTTTGAAAAGGAAAAACTTTTATTTTGGGCATACGTTCAAAATCGAAATAAATAAAATGATATTAAATTTTGAAGACATGTTAGTTTTTAAAGTAAAATAAATTATTTGAGCTTTTAAACCTCAAATTAAAATTTTCCAAAAACTTCTAAAATTCATGTGGTTGCAAGAACTTTCAAAAGAGATTTTTGTTTCACAATATTTCATTGAAGTTTTTGAGCTCACATTTTGAATTTCAAATTTAAATTTGTGACCAATTTGAAACTGTATTTAAATTCCTCCGAACTCGAATTTTCGGGAATTTCGAACTCGAATAAAGTGTTGCATTAGTCGAAAACACGAAGTGTTACACAGAGTTGTGGTCGGACTTGGACTTCTTCTTATCCTTGTCCCGACATCGGTCAAAGTTGGCTTGAACAGCCTCCTCCCCGGTGGCGAAGGTGGTGGCGATGTCGAGTAGCGCGTGGGCCGTCCGAGGGTTTTTACACCCCAACTTGTGGATGAGAGCCTTGGAAGTTATACCGCAGGTGATGGCGTTGATGACATCGGCATCGCTCACTGCGGGCAGCTCATTCCGCTTGCGCGAAAAACGCTGGATGTAGTCTCGGAGCGATTCGCCGGGCTGTTGCTTGCAGTTCCTCTGATCTCAGGAGTTCCTCGGACACATGTAGGTCCCCTGGAAGTTGCCGATGAAGACTCAACAAAGGTTGGACCAGTCTCGAATGCTGCCCTCAAGAAGGTGCTCAAGCCACCCCCCTGGCCGAATCGGACAGGAAGAGTGACAGGTACTTGATGGCGAACAGGTCGTCTGCGCCTTCGGCTCTGCAGGCGAGATGGTAATCGTCGCGGCAGTGGACAAGTTTGGTCTCACCGGTGTACTTGATGATATTGGAGGGTGTGCGGAATCAATATGGAAACTACGCATATCAGATGGCGTGTCCAAAGGCGCGAGGCCTGACCCCATCGAGGCTGAGGCTTCTGCTAGTAGCTGTGGCCACGTCGACGGACGCGGTAGTTGGGGGTTCGATCCCGGCGACGGCGTTCGGAGTATCCGGGAGTTCGTTCCCAGCGTGACTCAGTGTGGAGATCGGCTCTAGCTTGCCGCCGGACGTCGATGGTGTGACGAGCATCACGGTCGGGGCCAAGGCGCCGTCGGATGGTGGCAGGCGGAGGATCTAAACGATCCATCCTGCCACCCTGTCGTTGCTGCTACGAACCTCACATGGTGGCCGGGGTGGAGGCACCCCGGTCCCTTGCTGCTGGAGTGCAGCGTCGAGAAAGGTGCGAAGACGATTATGGGTTTCGACGACCATAGGGTTTGCTAGGGTCACGGACTCGTGAAGGATTTTTGCGGCCACCGCCACATTGTCGATCACGCGGTCGAAGGTGGGCGTATCCAGCGCCATAATCTGCTGGTAGGCAGTACGGCCCAGCTCTGTAGATCAGCGATGGTCGGAGGCGGCGATCCGCCTTGTCGAGCGGAGTTGGAATTCGGGGTAGACGATCTGCGACGCAGGGCCTTCTCCACGATGCTTGTCGCTCGATGCCCTGGCGAAGTGTCGCCAGCAAGCGTAGCGCCGAGGGGAGTACCCCCAGCACTAGTGCCGTGGAGCATGAAACACTCGCGTGAAGGGTCATGGCCCAACGTGGTGCGAATCCGACGACACCGGGCCGTGCGCTTAGCACGCGGCACCGGGAGACAAAGTTCGTCGTCGGTGCTGATGATGAAGTTCAGGCTCTCGAAGCGAAAGGCCTGGCCGGTAGCGAAGACGGGGACGCGCCACGATTGGCCATCGGGAGTGAAGTCGATCATGAAACTCTCGAAGCGCAAGCGGGAGACCGAAGCCTTTCTCACCAGAGCAAAAATCAAAGCCATCGATGACGAAGCAAGGCACATCACGGGCACCCCTTCCTAGCACGCCAACTGTCGATGTTCCGTACACCGACACAGTACGAATTTGTAGATTGGAGGGGGTACGGTGCGCTTTTTCCTAATCGATGTGGCCTAATCCGCGATGGACTAAGAATGTAACTTGGTTTGGGCCACCGTGAGGTGTAATACCCTACGTCTAGTGGTCGAAATCGATGAACTCACGTATGATCGAGTGGGTTACAATGGCGGAAGGGCTCTTACGCGAGCAGAGTCCCTAGTGCGCCTCTGTGGGTGTATAGCTATCTTTCTTTTTGTGTTCCTCTGTGCACGGGGGTCCCTGATGGGCCTTTATATAGAGGCCGAACGGGGTTACAATGCGAGATGAGACGGGTGGCTCTCTGATAGGTGGGAGCCACAACTAAACTTGACGCTTACGAAACTGGATGTCTTCTGACAGATGGGGCGCACCCAAACTTGGTCCCCGCAGGATGGAGCTTCATCTAGCAAGCGGGGTCGCCACCAAACTTAGCTGCCACGGAATGGAGCCCCCTCTGATGGTGGGGCCAGCGACATCTTCGAGAATGTTCTCCAAGTGATCCTCTGACGGTGGACAGTCCTCTGTCGCCAGCTGTCGTGCTTCGCCTATCCCCTGTTCAGCGTCAGGGCAGGGGACAAAGTTGCTTTACTGTTTGCTTTGCCGCCCTGCTGCTTTGTACAATCGTCAAGAATCTATGTGTTGGCAGGGGCCTTGTCGTGGGTTGGTCGACCTTGAGGTCAGAAAGTTAGTCAGTTACTTGGCCATCGGGCGGCCAAACCTTGGTGCTACGTTGCCCCTGACCCTACGGGGGGTCGGGGTGGCTCTTGTGACTCGGTGCGCCCGACCCTATGGTTGGGCTTCATGAAATCTTGCGGGGTTCTTCCTTCGGGCCCACGAAGAGTGTGGGTCGGTCGTCGTTGATGTGCCGTAAACTGTAGCTTGAGCTGTCGAGTAACCCCGGGCCGTAAGTACCCGGGAGATATGATCCCGACACCCAACATCTTTCTGGGACGACCTTTGCTTGATGCCCGCTGTTTGTGCGGCCTGTTCCCTGCCCTTCTAAGACCCTCCACCAAACAGGCTGCTAAAGTGCAGCGAGTTGTGATGGATTTTGGAAGGATTGAGATACCCAGCTTGTGCCAGGTGATGTGGTTGAGCAGGCCAGAAAGTGGCTATATATGTTGCTACATAACAATTCTATGTGGATTCTAAAACTAAGATTAGCTGAATTTCCTTGGTTAAACATCTAGTGTACTCTATCCAAGAGATCAACACATGATCTAATGCTCAGAAATATATAAAAAAAAAATCTCAAATCATAAGCAAATATCAGAAGTTGTGGGAAGCAAAAATAATCATAAATGGAATTAATTATAGGGAGGAAAAGAATGGCAGGAAATACAACAACACCAATACCGAATCACAAATAAAGTCTGCTTCGTTCTGGGTTCAACATCCAACATTTTGCCAATTCGTTCAGCTTGATGCAGACAACAACAAACAGCACTTAAAGGTTGACAATGAACGAAATCATAATAAAAAACTAAGATATGTGGAAAAGTAAAAAGTAGTTTTGATGGGATCTATCATGCACTCATATGAGAGCCCCATGAAATTGCACTGCACCCAGCCCAACAGCATGCCGATAAGGGCATCATTTGCTATTCTTCTTCAGTGGCTGCCATGCTGAGATGAAGAAAATAGGTCTCATATGAGAGTAAACTCAACCTTACGTGCCCCTAGTATCCACGTACTGACTGCTATCACCTGACAACAGGCAGTGTGCCACAGTGCCAGGCGCTATCTTCCTGTGTCATAGCGACTGTGAGGGATGATTTTATAGTTAAGTTATTAGTTGTAATATTTATCACTACCTAACAACAACAACAAAATTCTATTCAGAAGTAAATTCTCCATGAAAAATTTGCAGAAAAAATTAGGCATCAGTTACATGATCTCTAGGAAAATTCATCTTATGCCATTGATATAAACTCAAATCCCTGATATGCCAATATCAGTGCCTATGGTAGATCCAACACAATCATAGACATACCACTGGCATATCATCAGGTATTAGGAGCTTTCTTAGTGGTATATAAGGGGCATCTCAACATTGTTTCCCATATATGGGAAAATTAGAGTTGCTAATATATGTGATACATTACTCAAAATTAATTTGACGTCTTGGCACAATCTAGACCTGATACCTGATAGTATTCTAATTCTCAGATCTTTCTCCATCACACAACAAATATACACATGGTCTCTATTGATCTCTAATTCGCTACCGTACCTAATACTAAGAACTGCTTACCAATATTTCAGCTAATGCTGTTAAATTACAGTTAATTAATTGCTACAAAAATAGTGGTCATTAATATGTTGTCATTATAGCTAACAATGGTGCAAGGAACTCAAAATATTAATATGGCTTTGCAACATGAAAATGGCTTAGATCGAACACATATTAGTTCAACCTCCCTAAAAAAGGAATAGTGTTATAACCAGTCCAATCTCCAGCAGAGGAATGAACACACAAATATATAGGTTTGACGACACTGCAATCTCAACGCAAGATAATGTTATAGTGATATATACTTCTGTTGTGAAACACTGAGGGACAACTGTATTACCGTGGATGCTGTTGAATTCAAAGGCATGTCTCTATGGCTAGAAAACAGTATGTATATTCTCAAAATGATGCGTAAAAGTAGTTTATGATAAAAAAAAAATATTGAATTTATAGGGTTCCCAGTTGTATAATCTTATTCCTTAGAAGCATTTCAGAATTTCCTTGGTTAAATGCATGATACACTCCACTTGTGAGGTCAACACAAATCTTGTTTCAGAGGCAAGTCATGAGCAGCAAATATGCTCCTTGCAACAGAAACAGATCAGTAGATTAACTTCACACCAAGAGGAAACTAGTAGAGTACAATATTTCTTTTGGTAACATTCATGAATATATTTTGAAATTCTATAGAGAGAAAGAATGGTATACTTAAAGATTCATGCAGTAATTGAGTAAGAAACAACATCAACAATCATATAATAATAAAGATTAATTGCATAAAGGGAATAAAAAACAACGACGGGTGATAAAGTACCAAACCATAATACATAGTTTATTTTATTGGGAAAGTAAAAACAAGAGTTCCAAGTTCTAACGACTTTGACACGGTACTGATCACGCATGCATCAAGCTCACAGCAACACTGTTTTGCGGCTTGTGCCCAACCCTGTCATCATATGCCGGTAAGGGCACATTCCGTACCACTCATCACTGGGCACCACACTGACACTGAGAAAATTGGTATCTTCCGTGCGTAGAGGAAGATGCAACCTGTGTTGACCTTCTGTGCCCGGTAAATCCTCATGTTGCTTCCACTCCCTGACAGCAAATGTGCCGCGATAGCTGTCTCCTTGATCACGCCATAGGTCATGGGTATAGGCTCGAACCCGGCCACCGTCATCCGCGTCAGCCAACGCGTGATCTTCTCGTGGCGCTCCCGCCGCAGTACACCATCACCAGCGACGATGTCCATCACTTCATTCCTGAGCAGCACACGCTCCACAGCGACACGGTCTGCGACCCCGCTCGCCAGACCACCAGCACCAGTCTCCAGGTCATGGAACAGTGCCGCGTAGTAGTCGAAGGCGTTCTTCACGCGGCACTTGAGGGTCTCGTCGTTGTGGTGAGCCTCCTGCTCCGTCAGCACCACGAGCTTCGGCTTCTGGTCGCGGAGGACACGGAGAAGCGCGTCTGCTTTGGTTATCATGTTGTTCTCAGCTACCCCTGGCAGGTTGATGGTGACCTCGTCCGCGATCAGGCGGTGAAGCTGGAGCGTAGAAGTGATCACCAGCGCCTCGCGTCCCTCCACGATCCTAAGAGCAGAAACATCAGTTGGAGTGAAGTGATCGATGTTGGATCGCACCGGGTTAAACAGGAAGTTGACGCCCAGGCGCACGGCTTCCTGGGTGAGTAGCCCTGCAGTGCTTGAGAGGAAATCGTCCTCCTCGTTGACCACGGAGAGGCGCAGGGAGGGAGGGCTCCTAGAACGTGCGGCGAAGAGGCGGATCAGCTCGAGCCACTGGTTCGGGTTGGCGCCGCCGAGGTCGACGACGTGGACGGCGCGCTCGGCCGCCATCGCTCCCAGGATGGCGTGATTGACCGCCGTGGCCGCGACGCGGACGAGCGGGCATAGCGCGGCGAAGCTCCGTCGCGCGGCATTGATGGCCTCCGGAGTCATCGGCAGCGGCGGGACCTGGAGCTGCATAGCCCAGGTCAGGCCAGGAAGCAGCCGCATCGCGCGACGTGCGAACGCCTCAGCGAACGTGAACGCCACGCGCTTCAAGTGGTCGCCGAGGGGGCTTGCGACGGAGGAGATGCTCTGGAGCGCCGCGCTCGCCGTCATGACGTTCCCCATGTCGAGAGCAGCCACGCAGTACATGATGACGTGCTTGATGAACAGGCTGCGGTTCTCACCATATTGGTGGGGTCCAGGGATGTTCGCCATAGGGGCCGCTGGCAGAGGCGGAGGAACAGCCGGAGATGCAGCGTCCACTAGCATCGGCAGTGATGAAGGCTCCTCCTTGACCACCACAGCCTTGCCCTTGTTGTTGTTGGACCCTTCCGGATTCATGACTGCAAATGAGAGAGCAAATAGTTGATGGAGAAATTGATATAGAAGTGCTGAAAAATGGAAAATGGAACGGGGATGTAGGTGCATGAATTAACGAAACAGGATCCACAAATATAACTTAAAACAATTTAACTTTCATATTGAGATCAATGCTCAACTTCACTTTTCATCACTATAAACATATTCAAGTCGTACAATTTGCTCCTGTGGAATCATGAAAACATAAATATTAAGAACATTATATATACCACCATGATAAGCAGTTTAGTTTGATATTCTAACTAAGGGAAAGTAAGCTAGAATCGAGATATAACCCACTCATACTAGACAATGATGTCGCTACTCAGCTACTTGCAACATATATTACCCCATCGAAATAGAAAGCGCTAGTATGGAGTTAGCTAGCCTCTGTCGATCTTGAATTTGCTGGAAAATAATTCAAGTTACTACACGCATTCTAGTGACATAGCCAACGTAAAGATGTTCTCCGTATTGAACAAATAAAATGATTTGCCAGATCCACCAAGGAAATTAATGAACAACGAGCAAGATGAAGAACTAGGGCGGTACTATTTCCTCCTGTTCAAAAATGAATCAAGAAATGTCTAGCTAGGAACATCTACATATATAGGGTGTTTACTTAGATATTTCATCAAGGAAGGGTAAGCAAGCATTCTAGTAACGTAGCAAAAGTAAAAACGTAGTCAATAACTACAAAGATTCGTCAGTTCCAACAATCTACAGATACATTCTATTTCGGGTTCATATCGGAATCAATCAGATGCTAAAAAACACACGTAAGAAAATGGATTTCTGCACCAACACGCTCTAAAAACGATTAGGCAAGCCTAAGAAACAAAATTAAGAAAACCAAAATCTCGACGTAGTAAAAAGGATTTCGATCGAGATCTCAAACCAACGTCAGATCTATCGAGAACCTGATCAGAGCTACGCTATACACGAAACAGATCGCTTAAAGAAAAAAAATGCAGACCGGCCTTGGCGCCTTGCAAAACAAAGATCAGAACCCGATACTAGATAGGCATGGAATTGGAAAACAAAGGAAGAACAAACGCGACCTGTATTGAAAGATGGGTAGATCAGAAAACAAACTTACTGGTCTCTTGCTAGTCTCTTACTGGTCTATTGAAACGAGCTTAATGGAGTCGACGACTGGAGTGGGTAGGTGCTCTAAGCCGGGGCTTCGTATTTATAGGGAGAGGTGAGGGCTGGCCTTCCTGGAGATGGGGGTGGCGACAGTCAATGGTTAATGCTGGATTTGGCAGCGCTTAATGGCCCCATTAGACGCTGCTTAATATAAACGATGTCCGCGCTGGCAACAGAGACGCGTACTTGATCGTCGTTGCATAGACGGAAACAAACAGGTCGTTGTGACGGATTCTGAACAGTACTCTGGCCACTTCACATACACCTTTTTTTGCGTTCACATTACTACAAAACTCATTCTATCTTCATTCTAAAATATAAGTATATTTCTAAATTTGGTCAAAGTCGATTTCTTTTAACTTTTACTAATAATATCTACTAAAAAATACATAATATCTAATATAAAAAGATAGTTTTTACGAAAATTTATTTCATAATGAATATAAAAAATAATTTTTATATGATAAAACATTAATAATTCGGTCAAAATAATAAAAATTTGACTTTAATATAACCTATAAATGCTTATATTTTAAAATGGAAGAGTATATCTCCACGTGCACTGTCTCTCATGGTACGGTTGGCAAATGTCAACCGCATGTATGGCGGAACTGAGGGGCCGGCAGGGGCCATGGCCCTCTATCATTTGAAACTTTTTTAGTTGGCCTCTCTAATTTATTCATCCTATTAACAAATATAAAATGTATTTAAAAAATAGAGTTTTTCACTGAGTTTTAGTGCTAAAAATTGATAAATAGTGATCAAGATTATATTTTTATTTGGATATATATTTTTAGTGACCATTGTGTATGATAATTATTGCTATATGTATTTAGTTACTAAAGGTTTCATAATTGCTATATAATTTTAATGAACAACATATACTAGTGACAAGTATTTTTTGTCATTAAAGTGCGACCAAGTTTTTTTTGACAAAATATCTATAGTGAGTGTGACCAAGTTTTTTCTGACAAAATATCTATAGTGAGTTACATTAAACATGTAGAAACCAATTTATCCTAGTGATAAAAAATATTTTTTTGTAATGGAGGGGGGATTTAGTTTATCTTAAGAGTTTTTAGCTCATTTAGCAATCCAAAAAGTGACCTAGCTCTAGCTAACATAGGTCTCAGGGTGCGATTTCTGTTGAGTGGCGGCTCTAGTGGCGTGGAGCAGATGAGAGGTATGATCTCGTTCAAACTCTATCGCTTAATTTGTCTAATCGTAAATCATAATAGCCAACACGCTGACACCACCTCGATTTCTCTAAAAGTTGCGACAACGTACATAGGATAGGTGGCCTAAGCTTTGAGTCACCTTTGTTGGAGACGGAGCGAGCTAGGGTGCAAAACGGATTGACCGGCCCCTCCTAAATATCCCATCCAGTTCCACCACAATGTATACAGGAGATATTACAGACCCAGGGAAGTTGGCTACTGTAGATCAAAATGTACTTAATTATACAAGCTGCTATCCTAATCAACGCATGTATAAATGCTCCTATTCATCAGGGAATAATGACTTGTTCATTAGACAAATCCGGTGCCAAATTAAATTTACGTTGTCATCCGACTTTATAGGAATATTCTCAATACATGCTGGATGGAGTGGCACAGATTTTTTTGGTTGGGTGAACCCGTCCACATTGTGTACACGTGTGTTAGTAATATGATTAAGTGATGATTAACTTATTTTAAAATTAATTATTACTTGTTAATATAATAGTACATTCGTTAAGTAATAATAGATCTACTTGGCTTGATTGGTTAGATAACTATAGCATATTAGTGAGATTAATATATTACTACTTGTATTATTTATTTCTATAATAGTATTCTATTGACACATTTTTGTACATTATAAAAATATATAATTATTTTTTTGCTAATAAATATTTCATTATCCTTATCCACACACACATAAACAACCAATCAAACAAAAAGTGATCACCCCGTTCATCATACCAAACAGTCACTATGGACAATTCTATCCAAAAAAAATATGCTTTTGAAGTCCCCCGTATGAATTTTGAAGTCCCCCGTATGAATGGGATTTTGGTGACTTGAGCATCATAGGTAATGATTGTGATTGTAGGTATCACCCCGCATTTTCTACGTGAGCTTCCTCGACGGATGATAAGAATGATCTCAAATTGAGGAGTACCAAGCGTTGGTGGACAAAGACTAAGGACTAGCTAAAGATTTCATAGGATCGCTGGTACTATTAAGGGGGTCAAATCATTTATTCTCGGGTCATATAAGAGTTAGGAGATATGAATGCTCTTACTTACCTCAGAACACACTGAAGATGGCGGAGAAAGCAAAGTAAACGAAGCCGAAGTCAAGTTGAATAAGAAAACCTAAGTTTTTCGCTTCAAGAGAGTCATCGGATAGTCTGATGAGCCAGAAGAGTTGAAGTCCGGAAGAGGTGCTTTCTAAGGTCGAAGTAAAGAAGTCACCGAACAGTCCAGTGGGTCAGTGACTGAACAATCTGATGCTCTTGAAGATGAAGTCCAGAAGAGATATCTTTGGAAGTCCAAAAGTCACCAGATAGTTTAGTGATGTGTCGGACAGTCCGATATGGAGAGTCATCGGATAGTCCAGTGATTAATAAAAACAATTAGCTTTATGACATCACGTTTTAATGGTCGTTTCTGGGCTTAGAGCCTAATTAAACCGTGGAGGGGACATTTTTCCAGTGTGTCTGAGGTCTAAATTACTGAAACAAACTTGTGATAAGTCAAGGGACACCAAAAAAAGAGTACAACACAAGACTGGAAATCTTTGGTTTAGTAGGAGAGTGAATAGAAGAATTCATACACTTCTATAGCTTGTAAAACTTTAAGAGGAGTGATCTTTGAGAGGAGATTGTAGAATACGATGTCAAGTTTGTGAGCGATTTTGAGTCCCCCGCTTGAAAGGGACACCGAGCCTTGAAGGCTTGCTCCTGCGAGTGAATATTATTTGCTGCACCTAGAATCACCGATGATTTCACTCTAAGAGTGAAACGTACCTTAAAAAGCACTGTTCTGAGAACGACGGAAGGGACCTGTACCATTCTCTTAACTCTCTTTTTACTTTTCTCATTTTATACTTATTGAGTAAAGTTATAAGTTGCTTTAAGATTTCTCTTGGTGACTATTATGCTAACGCTTGCTTGTTGTCTTTTTTTTTCATTAGTATTGTTAAGGGTTTTGGCTTAATAAAATTACTTAAGTTGCTTTTCTTGTAATCAAGTCCTGTAGTTTAAATTTGTAGTAAAATTAAATTTTATAACTCCACCGATTCAGCACTCCTTCTCGGTGTCTTATCTTTAAGTAGTATCAAAGCCAAATACTCTTTTTCGCGCTTCACCAACTTGAGTAAAGATGTCGAATAGGATAGAGCATCCACTCGTGTTTGATGAAGAAGATTACTCGTATTTAAAGGTCTGTTTGAAAAACTACTTAAGAGTCAATCGATAGAAAAGCGTTGCTTAGTAACTCAAAACACTACAAACACAAATGAGAGACTTGATCCAATCTTTATCAAGTTCAATGCTAAAGTAAAAAATGCTATCATTGAATGCATTTCTAAAAATGTTTTCTCTAAGATCAATGCATCATTCACTGCTCATAAAATATGGTCTCAATTGCAAAATATTCATGAGAGCTCCCCCAAAGCTAAGAAAAAGTGCTATTATATTCTCAAAAACAAATATAACTAGATGATACCCCGCGCGTTGCTGCGAGACTTCATGCCCCACGCGTTGTTGTGGAAATTATAAAAATAATACACAAACCTGCCATTATAAAACAAATTTTATAATGATAGCTACATTGTAAATACAAACAAAAAGTTAACAAAAGTTTAGAGCTGAAAGATAATTGATCTAGTTGCCTGGTCTAATGATTATTAAACAAAAACTAATTGGAAAATTAGTGACAGTTACATACACGAAAGTAAAGTTGAAGTTGCAACTGAAACAAATGTGATTTGTATGGTCTTGAATTAATCACAATGTAAAACAACATCAATAGAAAGAGTAAGTACAGACAGGATACTACTTCATTATATCATGAAAATAATACTTGTTCGACAAGAGAGATGTAATACCTAATCCATATACCTTACTATACAAATCAAAAATAGAATTGAGCCCAAATGCCATACCGAGCAACCTGCGCAATCAGTGTTAGAATGAAAAGGGTTATAATCCCCATGTAGTAAAACTCGACAGAAATCTACTAAATGTCCTGAAGATTGATATCAACTTTAAAAAATATATGCATTTAATTCTCAATGATACAGCCAGGGGTTCAAGCAGAAGATAGTGCTAGCTGACAAAAGCAATAAAAGTAATAATTACAGGTGAATGTTAAAATTGTAACTCATATTTTGGATCCAAAAGCATTCTTTACTCTTATGGATTGGGCAGAGTTCAATTCATAGAGCGGTCATTTGAACATTGCGTGCCTCCAACAATTTTAAAGGAAACCTAGAAAATCTTTCTACACCATATGACCAAGAAATGTGTGGCAATCCATTCATTAATATCCTTGCATGGAGGCAGCCTCACAACTTCCCTAAGGTTTCCACTGCCGAGAGTGGCATCTATATATGTGCTTCCGGAGCTGTGCCACCTACAGAGACAAAACAGAAAAACTATCATAAGAATGGAGAATTATGATCATGTACACCATGTAAGCTCTGTAGAACTTTTCTTGATTTTGTATTTATTCCTTATTTTGCAAATGGTATGTATAAGGGATGACAGAGGAACCGAAGGCATGTACATATTACTATTGCAGACTGAATGTGTAAGGGAGTGCACATTTACAACCACTCCAACTAATCACAAAAAATCTGAATAACAAAAGTAGGCAATCTGAATTCGCAGCATGCATAAAAAATCCCCTATAGCCTAGTTTATAGCAACGATCAACGAAATAGCCCAACATGAGGTATTAGATCCCTTCACATTTATGTAACTGGGCACATCTCTCAATCCCTGCACATTTCTATGAAGTAAATATGCCTAAATGTTTCAGACAGAGTTATTGGTAATAGATGGAAGGGAAAAAAATGCTGCATCCAAACCCCTTTTTTTATAAGTGATGTAATGACCCAAAGAACAGGATCATGTAAGATGTCTTTTGAATATGAGTATTAAATCTCTCAATTTTGAAAGACACAAAGATGAATTTCTAGATAGAGTTTAATGCTTCTTTCTACCAAAATCTCTGCGATGCAACACACCATTGAACCCCAAATCAGCAACCTGAACCCGCAGGCACCACCTAGCACAGATCCAATAGAGCAGGAGATGAGCCGCTTTGCCGAAAATGACAAAACACAAATGACAGTGAAGAGAAGAAAGAAAGTGATTAGTACTCACTGCTTAATGCAAAATCGCAGGATAGAGCTGTTCATCACTTCCATCGTGTCGCGAGTATCTTAACCCAAAACAAATGCCGAGCAGCCATCTCACTTTCGCAAGGACTGAAATGAACTCTAGCAGCAAGGATTGGTTCCATTAGAGGTGATCGAACTGAAAAAAACTGGCCGGAACTTGCTAGATGAAATTCGTAAGACGATTGAGAACTAGCAAGAACCATCACCTGCAAAGCTCCCAAAGCCCCTTCCTGTTCTGGACTTGGATCGCAGCCGTAGCTGCTTGCTCCCACAGTTCTGAGACCGACTACCTAGACACACACACACACACAGAGAGAGAGAGAGAGAGAGAGACTACCTGGCAACGCGCGTGGACCTGGCGGTGGCCCCCTCGGCGCGGCGGACCTGGCAACCCCCCTGGCGGTGCGTGGTCCTGATGGCGGCCGTCCTGGCGGTGTGCGGATGTGACCTGTCCCCCTAGCGGCGAGGCAGAGGTGGTGGCGGGCGCGGGAGAGGAGAGGCAAGGTGAGAGCGAGGAGAATAGACAGTGGAGACGGTGTCGGGCGTGGGGAGAGGAGGAGAGATAGGAGGTGTGTAGGCGTGAGGAGATGAGGCGGGACAGCCGGATGGGCGCGAGGAAAAGGAGGGTAGGTGAGGCGGGCGCGGGGAGGCGAGGTGGTGGAGAGCAAGGAGGATCCGCCGAGATGCGAGATGGACGGACCGTGGGGACCGAGGAGGTGATAAGGCAGGCAGCTGAGCCGGCGGCGGAGGGTGCGTAGACGCGTGTCGGTGGAGACGAAAGGCAACAGGAGAACGTGCAGCCGTGCTGGTGTTGCTCGCACGCGGATTGAGAAGAAAGGAGATGGAAGGTCATAAGATAAGTGTTGCTAATCCAACAGTGGAAGTAAAAACAATAACGTGGCTAATTGAGGTTCAAGCTTACTTTTTTAGTGGACAGTGATTATATAGATACTAAAGATTCTATCACTATGTTGCCATATAAAAAATATAACGATGTTTACTCTTATTTGCATGTAATGGTATAGTAGATCAGTGCTTTGGACCTCAAGAGCAAAATTAAAGATATTAAGATCATCAAGAAGCTTTTGGGATGTTGTTATCAAGCTCTAACTCTATTGTCACGTGCCTCTTCTAAATTGACTTGGCAAACTCCTCCATTGATGTGATAATGAAAGTGCATCTAGGATTCTGTGTAGATTTTAGAATGAATTATGACAAACAATAGAAACATGGTTGAACCAAGAAAAAAGAGAAAAGAGGAAAGCTGTTCCCACAACTTCAAGCCGTCTCGTTTTTATCTTTTTTGAGTCATATGACCACCGTATTATCAAAGGGGGTTAAACAAATTCTAAAATGAAATTGGTTAAGTGCTCTCTTGTTCTTTAAATTTCCAACACCCATCCTTCCCGTTCTAGGCTACTGGCTCCGAACTTTGTCCGCCCAGTACCGAACTCCAAAGAGGGAGCACGTTGCTCACCCTGAACTTGTCCAGATGTTCGGACTTGTCCAGCACCCAACATATCCAGCTCAAGCTACGGACTCTAGAGAGCTGTCCCCCGCAGAGCCGGACTAGTCCGCTTCCACGAACTACTCCACCAGCGGACTTGTTTGCTAGTCGAGCAGACTCCAGAGAAGGAGAATCTCGTAATTACTAGACTTGTCTGCTAGCGGACTTTTCCACTAGGTCGACAGACTCCAGAATGGTAGCACCTCATCTCGACCGGACTTGTCCCCCTCGGACTAGTCCAGGCCTTCTCCGGACTTTACAGAGATGACCAACTATTCATTGAGCCCGATGTTCGGACTTGTCCGGCCCTTCGGACTAGTCTGCTTCTGAAACTTTTGGAAAGTATCCCTTGATTGATCTATATAATTCCTTGCCCCCAATATCTCAGGCCTACCAAAAGCTTGTGCCTCATTTCGAATCACGCCCTAAGACCTTCTGAGATCCACCTCACCTCTTCCCATGTTCTTCATTGAATCTATTAAGGTTTGATTGAAGGAAGAGGAGATCGTGTGTGTTTTCCACCTCTTGTTTTTGCATCAACACTTGATCTTTTTCATTATAGGTGTTGCTGAACCTATTGCTTTTGGAGATTCATTTTCTAGACGATTAGGTGTCACCCGAAATTCATCAAGACCGCTGTGGTGCGATACGGGAGGTTTGTATCACCCTTATTGACTCACTGAAAAACCAAATTGATCTTTGTAGTCGCTTGGAGAGGTTTAGGATTGAAAGAAACCCGATCTTTTATGGATCCCTCAACGGAGACGTAGGCTTCTATGTGGAGCTAAACTTCGATCAAAAATCCCTACGTCTCTTGTCTCTGTTTCGCTTTTCGTTTGATCTTTTTTGCTGCCTTCACATACTAGTTCGCAAAAGACTGGACTTGTCCGCTACCGGACAAATCCGCCCAACCGGACTAGTCTGTGTTCTATTTTTATTGATCAAATTGTTTTGAGAAGTGAATTTTTAAGTCATTGCCTATTCACCCGCCCTCTAGGTAACTATCAGATACTCAAGAATCTTATGGCTTATGAGGGATATATGTTGGACACCTACACCGACTCTCAAGCGCTCAAGAATCTTGCTATTCAAGTTGAAGAATCTTCCTGTCATACCCCATTTTTTGGGGCATACCGTGAGCACCGTACCAATCCCTGTATCAGTAGTTGGTATGCACGTACATCATAGATATATAGCACATATATTGTCCCAAATAGAGTCTTACAACTAAGACTTAGATTACAAGCCAGCAAGGTGCACTAGACATCCTCGCACCGTCATTACATAAAAGGGGAAAGTAAGAAGCAAAAACCACAGGCAAACTTGCGCGCAGAACGATCCTACTCATCGCCATCGAAGCCGGCACCATCTTCTTCTTCATCTGAGCGGCAAAGGCGAGGGTGAGCACAAAAGTACTCAGGAAGTTCTAACCCCGTACTTAGCTGAAACTCACAGGCTATGCTTCTCTTGATCAACAGAGTTGCATAACGTTCACTCCAACGCACACCAAGGTGTCTACAAAGTCCGCCTCAAGATACTAACAGGGGCCATCCCTCTGGGTTTTGCCTGTCACCGATGATACGATAGCACATTCCCGTAGCCAGACCCTAGGTTTAGATTATCCACGTCTACTCCCTGGGACCCCACACAGATGGGTAATTATGAAAACCAGGGGGGCTATATCCGTGGACAGTACGATCCCATGGCGCGGGCTATTGCTGTAATCGAAGACCGGATTGTGAGTATCTCACGTCTGCTCCAGCGACTTGTGTACCATCCGACCACCTTAAGGGTCAAAGTGGACGACCAAAGGGGTGGAGTGAGTCCCGCCCAGATAGGTTCTGTGGTTGCACGAAATCACTACGTTGAGGTCCGATGAACCGGTCCTTATATGACAAGGGCGGCGCTCGTCTACGGCAGGTGGACTAGTTCGAAGCCTACACACAGCATACAGTTCTAGGAGCCCGCCTCACAACCAAAAATTTTATCCCTTCCCATCACCTATCACCAGTTTTCATTAAGTCTCATCTCACTTTATTTGACGCACTCCTCCAAACACTTGTAACTCATTTGATAAATGATGATTAGACATGTAGAATGATGAAGCATGGCTTCATGTGAGTGTTCATAAGCATTCTAGTTCAAGATAACTTTTCGTACATTAAGGTATTTAATGATGGGAATCCTACGGTTAGCAAGATTCGGTTTACAACCCGGTAGAAAGGCGGTATTTATACTTATGAAGAACTAGTTACTGACATAATTATAAATACGTATATAGCAAGTAGGTTTGTAACTACACAATGTTTTGAATATATAATTACGAACATGCAAGCATACGGATCTATAGGTGCATAGCGAAAAACTTGGAGCAAGATGGTCAAGAGGTTAGGACTTGCCTTCGAAAGCGTATTCAGGCTCTTCCTCGTACTCTGAGTCATCGGTCTCTTCCTCTGCGAGTGATACGCCATCTACACGAGAAAACGGTAGAAAGGGAAATGAATAAATAAATTGCACGGAAAATAGCACAAAACGAAGAGCGAATAAACACCAAATTTAATAAAAATTTCTCGGGGTGGCAAGTGGCTCTATAATGTAGGGCTCGAGTTTATGGTTGTAACGGTGCAAAGATCTCAGTAAACGGAGGTGGAATGCGAAAATAGTGGTAAAAATAAGATTTGGGGTTTTTTTGTAATTTTCTAAAAGTTGGGGGACTATTGTGAAAATTTGTGGTGGCAAAATGATTTGGCTAAGTGGGTTTCTACTGTGTAGGGGTGTATTTGCAAAGTGGAGATTTTCTTGGAATTTTTGGAAATTTATTTGGACTAAAAATGGGCTAGGAATAAATTTCTGTGTGCACTGGAGTGGGTGACCGTAGCAATTTTGGTAGTGTGGCTGACACGTGGGCCCGAGCCCCACTGTTCAGCGGCGCGGGGCAGCGGTCCAGTGGACCGCGTCCACCCTCTGTCGGC
>BCLG01003449.1:37185-52305 GCA_001602295.1 Zoysia matrella
TTTCTTTTTTTTCTTTTTGAATAGCTCCAAATTCAAATAAAATCAAATAAATTCGATAAATCTCGGAAAAAATCCCACTCAAGCAGTTATCAAGATTCAAATTTTAAATTGAAATTTTTCCTTTTTGAGTTTATATTCATTTTATGAGATTTTTCTATTAAAATAAAAATAAAAGAAGGGTGTAGGAAATAGAAAATCGCTTGAGTGTTTTATTTATTTGGTTGAGATTTTTGAGGGTATCACACTCCCAATAGCAAGAGCAAGAAGAAGAAGAAGGAGGAGGTGGAGAATGATGAGGATGATGAGAGTAACAATGAAGACCTTGCTCGCTTAATGAAGTTTCTACTTCTTGTGATATAACTCTCTCCAAGGAGAGCATTACTCTTGAGCTTAATATTTTGAGGGAATATTCAAAGCTAAAGGAGGTGAGAGAGGCCATGATGGATGCATTTGAGCGGCTTACTACAAGAAGCTACATTCAAAAAGATATCCTAAGCCGAAACTTTATCAATAACTACAATCAGAAGGGTTTAGTATCATACCGTTCATCAATCAACATCATTGTCAACAAAGATGAAATCCCAGCGTGGATAATCCTGCTTATGGCGGACGACTATTATTGTGAGAAGTGTTGCCTTAATGGTCACCGAGCCAAAGACCAAGGATTGTTCAAAAGTGAGCGAGCCTAAAATTATAGCTAACGCTAACATTTTCTATAAGTATGTGCACAATAAGCTTTTTAGGGCGAACGATGAAAAGGTGAAATCAAAACCGCTCGGGCCGCTAAATTATAAGAGAACAATCAAGAAAATATGGATTCCCAAAGTGATCGTGGACTGAGAGATGAAGCCTAAACTCTCTTAGGTTTAAAAAAAAGTGAAGACACCAAGTTGGTGGACTGTAAAGTGTGACTGAAGATCTAAGAAGTTCACCACATGTGTGATCGAGCTTCAACGCCAATTTATTCTTCAAGGAGGTTTTCTCTTGTACATACTAGAATAGGTTTTTTTCTTATCTTGCATGGTAGATATGATTCCTTCGTGGACTAGATGTTTGCACAATCATGCATCATGTGTAAAAAGATAAAACAAAAGAACAAAAAATTATTATTCAATGCTTAACCATCTTGAGATATTCATAAGCACGAGAGAAAAGCTTCAGAAGCTGGTTTGGCTATCTCAAGGCAAAGCGGTGAGCTTATTGTGAATAAGCTTGGGATGGTGCCTCCCTCTAGCTTTGGTTTTTATTGCTTGATGTTATTGCATTTTATGAAAACTATAAATCCTTCGAAGGTTATCTATTTGCAAAGAGTGTTTGAGAGTTCTCTTTCTAGACAAGTGTGGTGTTTATTTAGTTTTCAGTGAGGATACTTGAATTCTAGAAAGAATTTTCTTGATTCCACAATTCTTGAAGGTCACCGGACAGTTCGGCGGTTTCACCGGACAGTCTGGTGATTGTATCTTTGTGATCAGTCATCTTAGCAGAATTGGACAGACACAGGATAGTCTAGCTTTTTTCAGTCACCAGACAATATCTTAGACCGAACAGTCCGGTGATCCTTTTGATCGGCGCAATCTCGGCCATCCATTTGAAATCATTTTAATCTCAACTATTGATTCCTGTTTATATCTAAGCCGCACATGTTTCCTCGTATTTTGCATCCCCAACCATGTGCGCATCTGACCGTCGCCTTCGTCGTCGCCGACCGCCGACATCGCCACTTCTGTCCGTGCTCGTGACTCCGGCCACCGCTCCTCGCACCAGGTTGCTCCCTGCCTCAAGCTTTGCCGAACCCCCTACCTAGCGCGCCGCACCCGCACCTCTCCGCTTGGCCATGCCCCAGGCTTGCCACACTTGTGTCCTGCTCATGTCGCCCCTCGCCACGACCTGCACCGCCGCCGCTCGCCATCGACCACCGACCTACTCCATGAACCGTCATGCCCGTAGTCCATAATGAAATATATGTGAGCATTTAAATGTTTATTATATTTATTATTTTCGTGTAAGTTTATTAAGTTATTGCAAATTTTGTCACATACGGATCTACCTGCAACCCGTCGGGTGCAGGTATGGTTCTTGTTTTTCACCCGCGGATGCAGGTCTAGAGTTTTGCACCCATGACCCTTTTCGCTGCGGCTGGAGTTTTCATCCACCCGCCCCATACCCGCCCTATTGCCATCCCTACCTGTCTTCCACCACTCCGCCTGGGCTGTTTTCACTAACTAGGCCAAGTTTTCCGAATTCCTCCCTTGGGTCAGATGCGCTAACACTTTCGCTTTTGCTTTAACTCTCACGCTGGGCCAAGTGGGCTGTTAATGATAGGTACTGCTCCATGTCTCGGCCTAGTTATGATTAAAAGGATTTTAAATTACAAATCAATTTTTCTATTGTGCATAACTCATTTTTTAATTCCATTGAAACATATTCTATAGAATTAATGCAGGGAATGGATCCCACATGAATATATATTTTGAATTTATTTTTAGGCTTTATTAGTGTTCTGTATTAGCAAATGAAATGTTCCAGTTAAAAAATTAATTGTTTTAGTAGTAAAAATATATTATGATAAACATATTTAAATTTTAAATTACATTTTTGAAGTGAAACTATTTCATCTTAATGAACCGAATGTTCGATTAGTAAGATCCATTTGTTTCAGTAATACAAATAAATTGTTTCAACAGTAAAATCAATCTGGTAATAAAAAATAATTACTCCCTCCGTTAATTGATATCGGTGTTGACTTCCAATATCAATTTGACCATTCGTCTTATTTAAAAAATTAATTCAAATGTGTAAAATTTTAAGTTGTGATTCAAATAACTCTAATGATAAATCAAATTATAACAACATATATGATATTTATAAAAATAAATTAATTAAAACGAATTGTCAAAGTTGATGTTTGAGCGGTTACGTCAATTTAAGGACGGAGGGAGTAGTTCTAAATTATTTTATTAAATAAAAAAGAATGACACTTTAAAAATTAATAAAGAAAAAAGGAAAAAAATAAAATGATTAAAAATTAAATAATTAAACAAAAAACTTAAACCATCTATATAGGAAATAAATAAGAAAATAAAAATAAATAATTCCCAATGGGCCGTGGCTAAAATAAATAATTTCCAATTGGAGTACATTCGCATTGATCCACACAAAGATGCGTAACAGACTCTCTCATGTCAAATTGCATAAGTTGGTGTATGTCAACTACAATCTCAGAATACGGATGTGAGATACTGGATTCACATATAAACCACCAAAAGCTAATCCCTTTGATTGTCTATGGAGCTATCCTTATATGATTCTTCTAATCCAACTAGAGATTGGATGGAATATAGAAGATCAAATGCTGATCCTCTTTTTGATGAAGAGGACACGGAGAGTGACACTCCTCTACCATCCTGTCTAGTGAGCACTGATAAATCTAGTAGACAGTTGCTACGGTTGTCTCGTGCTGCAACGATGTCTGAATGGACAGAACAAAATGTGAGTGACACTCATATAGGAAAGAAGCAGCACCAGTGTCAAAGAAAAAAGTCGGGTGCCAAAAAAAAAGGACTACAAGCAAAGACAAAGGAAAAGGTAAAGGGAAAGGGAAAAGTAGGGAAATAGGCAGCGACGACTTCACAGATTCTGGAGACGTCAGACGAAGCCCACCTTACCAGGAGTCCAATGACAGCAGCTCTCGGACAGATTCTAGAGATGCACCAAGCAATGCGGACGTGGTTCCTGACTCCCAGCCACCAGCAACTACGTATCATTTCACAGGTAACCATATCTTCGCATCATATAAGCAATTTTAACTATTTTCTCTTACATTTGACTTCTTTTACAGATGAGACAGACTTCACCCATGCTACACAAGATCAAGACCATAGCGCTCCACACTCACAGAGGATCACAATGGAGAGTAGACAGCATCAATATGGTGTTTACTACTCGGGGACAGATAGTGATACCTCCTACAACTAAAGTCTTGAGTACTACAATTATCTTATGGGTGATCTTAGCTCACAACCAACGACCGTATGGTGTACCAATGGTAAAATCCAGAATTTTATCACATGTTGCGCTCACAATGGGAGACAATTTTCGCTTGAACGGGTCAAACTTAGAATGAATTCAAAGCGGAGTTACTCGCCACTAGAGAAACTCAAACAATGTCAAGTGATGAGTGCGACTGGGCTTAATTTGATTGGAATACAATTTCAATGTAAAGTGTGAACTTTATGTATAAACTTTATGTATGAACTATGAATTTCATTGGTATAGATATATTGTCAAATTGTGTGTTTTATTATCCATTGATAAAGTATATATTATGTAAATGTATTGTAAAAATTTAGGAAAAGTCGTGCCAAAATTTTTTGAACTTTTTCTATTTTTTCTTTATTTTACAACATTTTTTCAGTTTTTCATTTTGTTGCCCGGTTTTTCTCCCAAACCGGCCGGTTTATCGCCAAAACCGGCCGGTTAGCCGGCCGAAACCGATAAAACCAGATGGCTTACCGGTTTGAAAACCGCCAGCCGCTGTAGAATTCAAAAATTGAATTTTGATCGATTTTCGGACCGATTTTTTCGGTTTTTCTGATAACCGTCAAACCGCCGGCGGCTGGTTTCCACGGTTCGAACGGTTTCTCAAACCCTGTCTGTGGTCGGAGGCTCATGGCCCTTGCCTTCTCGCCGCCTTGGTCAGAGGAGGCGAAGATTGGCGCCTGTTCTCGGTTGTACCACTACCGCAGCACCAGCGCCCAGCTTTCCAGCCCTAGCCGCCGCCCCGCGCTCAACTTGCTCTGGTGCCGCCACCTCTGACGTGCGAAGGACGAACCGCCCTACCCCGCTTCTCTGTCGCCACCGTCCTCAATGCGCAAAGGACGAACGTCCGCCCAGCGTGTAACGGGGCTGCGGGCCAGATCCCCAACGGCCACGTGGACGAACGGCTGCCGGGCCTGCTCCTCCCCGCCGCAGCACCAGCCAGCAAAGGGAGACGGCCACACCAAGGTCAGAGACTCATTCCATTCCTTTTCTTTAGTTGTTTTTTTCTATGAAATAACTGTGAATTTGGTTGAATGACAGAATGAGTCTGTAGGTATTAATTTCATGTCCGTGTCGACCGACTTTGAACTAAGCATAATGGATCCAATGTTGTTTGCTATGAATTAATCAATATCATTATGCTGAAGTTTTGTGAGTTGGCCTAGAAGGTGGAAACTGATTGTAATGCTGAGGCCACTCAGATTCTTTGGCAATTATTTTCCAAACAAGTTGAAAGAGGGAATCGTCCAAACACTTATTTGAACATGATTATGCCGAGATTGAGAAAGGGTTACAAGATAGAATGCTTGGGGTTGCAAGATAGAATGCTCGTGAATGACAAGACCTGCTTTGATAGAGGAGTGACATAGGCAAAGCAGGGGAGAGCCCTTATTCCCTTTTAGTGGTCTTCAGCACCACATATTGGAGCTTAGTCCCCTGTGAGTTCCGTTGGTTGGCCAGTGTGCAGCTCTGTGGTGAAGGCACCCTGCTGTATGTACATAGTGTTTGTTAGAAATGCTATCTGATCAGTACACTTTCTTCAGGCACATGTGGTAGCGTCCAGTCATTGAAATTGCAACTTGCCTGAACAGGAAATATGGTAATTCCTGATCAGACACCTTCTTCCCCAGGCTTCTCTCAAGGTAGCATCCATACAATCCATAAAAGCAGTAGAACCTTAGCTTTGCATATGTGGGTTTAGCCCATGGAAAACCCTTGTTTGAACCCATATTGTTTGTTGGTCTGGGTGAATCATTCTGATGGGTGAGCTTTGATACTTGAGTTGGATTTGAGCTAAGGTTTAATCAGCCAATTCAAATTTGGAATGGCTGGGTGTTGGATGGACTAGGTGCTTCTTAGTGGTGAGGTAATCTTCTTTCTGATATTGTGGTGTGTGTGTGTGTGTATGTTTTTTTTAACAGAAATCTGATTCAAGAAAAGATTATCTTGATGTCTTTCCTGAGGCTATTACCGCAAAGGCTACCCCAACTTGTCAGGTACATCCTACATGGATATTTAGCAACGTCTTGCTATATAATTAGATAATTTAGATGCCGTTTTAGCTTCATAATTGGCAGCGGGGTGGACATTATCCTTATTTGATTTCATTTGCTGTATCCTTCTCTCTCAGGCAGATGGAGCAAGATGTCAAAACTGTAATCCATGTTCTCCAGCCTGGTCCAATAGGGATAGTGGAGCACAAATTCACTGACGCAGAGATCCTTGAGGCCAAAGCCACTGTAAGAAGAGCAGTTGATAATTGGCGAAGGAACTGGACCCTTGAGAGGAATCTTAGCGGCGTTTCTTTTGACAAGTGGAAGTAGTCCTATCTTGATTTGGTGGAGTAGAGGTTATGTCCTAAAATAAAAGGGTACATTGGCTGCCTGCAGCTGTTGGGATTCTAGGAGTAATATGTGATACTTTTTTTTTCTCAAAAAACGCAGGAGAGCTGTGTTTCAATATATTAAAAAGAAAAAAGGGAGATAGAATCCCGGTACAACCCACACCTCCACACCAAAGAAATACATTTGCGCCAGTAACCAGAAAATAATATCCTAGGAGCGGGCCAACAGAAAAGATAATCTACGAGCCCTGCCATGTCCCACAATCGTCGCTCCTCAGCAGCCAAGTACAGCACCTCAGACATATTAGGAGCCACACCATCGAAGACACAGCTATTAGGATGTTTCCAAATTGTCCAAGCCCCCAGGATTATGAGTGAATTAAACCCGTCCTTGGTCAGTCCACTCACTGCTGCATTAGTCTTCTCCCACCATGTGAAAAAGGAGACATCTTGAGGCTGAGGGGATATAGTATGAAAACCTACTTGTCGAAGGAAGGTGGCCCAGAATTGTCTTACAAAGACACAAGAAATCAGGAGGTGATCAATAGTCTCAGCCACTTGATCACACAAACGACATTTATCCGGGTGAGGGAGCCCTCGGCACGCAAGGCGATCTGCAGTCGAGCAGCGATTGTGTGAGGCCAGTCATAGGAAAAAATTGCATTTAGCCAGCGCCCAGGTCTTCCATATTTTTTTCCAATGTTCAGATGTTGTGGCTCCCAGAAAGAGTGAATATTTTCCATTAGTTGATAACCTCCAGTAATGATTGTCCTCCACATTTTCTTGAAGCTCAAAGTCATAAATTAGGTCCCATATCTGAAGGTATTCAGTGATAACTCCAACCGTTAGTGCCCCTTGAATATGAAAAACCCAAGCATTATTTGTGAGAGCTTCTTTGAGAGTGCGCTTCTTTGTTGTCCTCTTTGGTATAGCAGCAAATAACCGAGGAGCAAAACTTTCAATGCTCTGACCATTAAGCCATCGATCAGTCCAAAAAAGTGTCCTAGCTCCATTGCCCACTTCAGAATGAACAGCCACTGAAAAAAGGGCCTGAACTTGAGTAGGCATATGGAACTAAAACACCGACCAGGGACGTTGCGGCTCTGTCTTTTGCAGCCATAGCCACCGCACCCTCAAAGCCCAATTCAGAGCTTTTAAATTGGCTATTCCAAGCCCACCAAACTCGAGTGGCCTGCACACGGTGCCCCAAGCTACAAGGCAGTGACCTCCTCTCGCCTCGTTTCGCCCACGCCATAAGAATCCTCTCCGGATTTTGTCCACTGCTATGATAGCCCATTTTGAAAGGTCCAAAGCCATGGCAAGATAGTTCATCATTGCAGTGAGGACATACTGGACCTGCACCTTGCGACCAGCACGTGTCATTAAGTCGGCTTTCCATCCAGGAAGCTGATCAGCAATCCGGTCAACAATAGGCTGGACTTGCTCCTTTGTCAATTTCCTAAGGGAGCGAGGTAAACTCAGATATTTGCAAGGAAAATCAGATATCTCACAAGGGAAAAGTTGCTGCACTACATTCAACTCCCCTTCCCCACATCTGATTGGCAGAATATTACTCTTTTGAAGATTTGTTTTGAGCCCCGAAGCATCTCCAAATAACCGAAGAATTTCCAATGTTACTACAATGTCCTCTGCTTCCGGCCGGATATGTGATACGTTTCAACCTTTGTAAATCTGTAGAATTACTTATACGATCTAAATATACCTCATTCCGTAATAATGGTCTATTTTTGAGAAAAAAGACTACTCGCCACGAGTTTCATAAGTTCCATTTGCATAGTTCAGACAATCCACTGGTTGCAGTCAGATTCGTTGCCTATTTGGATAAGGCGACAAGCTGTTTTGTCCTGTTTCACCCATTGCCTTAACTCGGCTCACGTATTGAACACAAAGTAGATGATGAAGTACAAACCTGTGCTGAGGAGTGGCCTTTTTCAAGATAGTTCCACGTACTCCTTTATCCCAAATTATTAGTTATTTTAGGCTCTTTAACTTATACTTCCTCCATCTCAAAAATTAGTGAAGTTTTTGACTTTTTTTGAAATTGATGTTTGATCATTCGTCTTATTCAAAAAATTTACAAAAATGCAAAAATAAACAAGTCAAGCTTAAATTACTTCTAATAATGAAACATTTTACAGTAAAATAAATAATATTTTCACAAATTTTTAAATAAGACGAATGACGAAAGGTAAAAGTTTAAAAATCTAAAAAGATACTTATTTTGGGACAGAGGGAGTACATCTTTTTCACTTTTCAATATATTTTTTTGCTTTCTCAATGATGTACTTCTTTATCTCTCATCTTCTTATTTTCAATACATCTCACCATGGAAACTCTCCTCTTGAGCGCGATCTCACCTGATTTTTCATATTTCAAATATGGAACCCACCTTTTTAATGGGACATCCCGGCAGCAGGCCTACTCATGCATGTGGCCAAGTCTAATCCTAGAAGCGAAGGGATGAACGAATTCTCGAGGTCTGGATTATTAAGGTCAGCATCACATGAAACCTTTAGCACTTCTGTTCTTGGGCCTTTGCATGGAGTATGGCTGGAAGGTTCTACTCTTTTTAATTCCCGCGCTCAGCCTTAAAATGACTTATAAATTAGGACGGAGAGAATATTTCAAATACAGACTTTTAGCTCACAGTAAGCATCCTAAATTACACCAGCATGCTGCGGTTACAATTTTTTGTTTTTTGTTTTACCAAGGGGGGACAGATTATCTTTTCTCTTTGAGGCAGTCAATGCAAATCAAACAATAAATTTTATCACATATGCTCTCCACTATTATATGATTCTCATTCTAGCATTTAAAATTGTTTCCCAAATACTTGTCATGCCCACTTTCCAATACAGTTCTCTTTCCAACACACATTTCTCACTTTTCAATATATTTTCTTTCTTTCCAATACAACTTTTTTTTCAATATTTTTTCTTAATTCTTATGCCCGGAGCTAGAATGACAGCTAAAAGTGGATGGAGGGAGTAACATACTATACCATTTAGCCAAGAAATTTGTAATTTGTCATAATTTATGTGAGTTGCTGGAGTAGCTCAGTTGGTTAAAGCCTGTGGCTGTTAACCACAAGGTCGGAGGTTCAAGCCCTCTCTCTAGCGTTTTCCTCCTCCCCATTTTTATATTTTTCTTTCCTCATATGGATTGATTAACAGCACGCCTTCTGCATCACATTTTTGACTTTTTACTTCACTATAAAATATTTAACTTTAATTTTTTATTGAATTCAGTGTAACGGTTTCAAACAAATGCCGCCTTCTCAACTGCTTGTTCAACCGCTCAAGAATTATTTTGCACTATCTTGTCTTTTGTACAGTCCAGCATAAATTCAAGCTAACAAGATATCTCAGCTGCTTGCGGAAAAGCATACTCTCTTTGTTTTTTAATTGATATTACCGTTGACTTTTAAATTCAACTTTCACCATTCATCTCATTCAAATTTTTTTTGATAAATTTCATATAATTTGATTTACATTAGAGTTATTTGAATCACAACTTAAAATTTTACACATTCGAGCAAATTTTTTAAATAAGACGAATAGTCAAAGTTGATTATAAAAGTTAAACTGCGACATCATTTTAAAAATGGAGGGAGTACACCACAAGCTTCTTAGAGACATGACATTCGAGTACCTCATCTGAAGAACTGAACAAATGGTTGATGATTTTCTACAGACTTATCTGGTGAGGAATGAAAAAATATTCTTTCCAGTTCAAAATTTGCTGACAGTCGGCTAGCATGGCCTCTTCAGTTTACATCGGTTTATTATCTAGATTATAAAATTGAACCCTCAAATTATGATAAGCTCATAATCTATTGTACCTCAGCTAAAATTTGATTATGCATGTTGAAAGAGGCTTTACCCTCAAAATTTTCACCTAATTACCTTTTTGTCAAAATTATTTTTTAAAAGGTAAACAGATCATCAGACAACAAAACCTAAAAGATAGTTTTTATAATTTGACATCTAAACATGTCCGACCAGATTATATTTTATAAACCGAATTATAAAAACTATCATCATAATTTAGATTATAATTATCTCTCTTAGTTCTTAAACAATGCCTAACATAGGTTATAATACTTCCTTCGCGGTATGCTAATGACAAAAATTCAGTAAATAGAATTATTTGGTGGTCGTAATCGATAAGCACGTACGTAAACACAGAAAAAACGATGGATAAATTCGAATCGTCCTCAAGCAAAGTACCACAATCGATATAACAGCATGATAGTTTCCCTGAGAACAGTACGCGGTACATTTTTTTCGGCCCTACTCCTGTGCGGATCACATATCCAGAAATTAGAAACTAGGCCCACGGCAGTCACACATCATTATGTTCCTTTACTTTTTAATTCTTTTTTAAAAAAAAAACAACTCGCACAGTCGATGGCTTGAACTCGCCATGAACCTTGCCTCAAACTTGGTGGGCCTGGAGTCTTACTTGTCTGAGTGGTCTCCATCTCAAACAAGTGTGCTTTACCCCAGTAAAAGGCCTACTAACCATATCATTTTCTAACTCAAAGTTTTCATAGTATGCTTGAGGAGAGCCTCACCCCTAAGGGCATGTTTGGATACCTGGAATTGAGTTGAATAGAAACTGATTCTAGATTCCAGCTTGTTTGGATGACACATGGAATTGAATTATTAATTCAGCCCGTTTCCAATCTATATAACCGAAGGCCCTAAAAAAATTCCGACCTTACACGAGCGAATCGCTCGGAATCATTTGCATCGCCACTCCATCCGTCGCCGCCTCCTTGCCGCACCAACTGCCGCTGCCTCTCCTCGCCGCTCCCTTCGTCGCTACCTCGCCGTTGCTGATGCTGTCGCGGCAGCAGGAGCGGGAGGGACAGCAGCAGCAGAGCGAGCTCAACCCCTGCCGTGGCGGCGTCGTCCCCACCATGCGCTACGTGGAGGCCAAGGAGCTCCGGGTCGGTGGCAAGGACGCCGCGCTCGAGTGCAATGTCTGCCTCAGCGAGTTCGAGGACGACGAGGAGCTTCGACTGCTGCCCAGTTGCAGCCATGCCTTCCACCCGGACTGCATCGAGGTGTGGCTCGCCAGGCACGTCACCTGTCTGGTCTGCAGGTGTAACCTCGACCCGGAGGTGATCGCCGCTGTTGAGACGAGCACGAGCAGCTCCGACGAAGTAGCAGCGGACCAGCAGCAGGACCAAGTGACCATCGACGTGACACGACGGCCCAGTCGACGATGAGGAGGAGAAGAGGGACGCGATGGAGCTGGACCGGATCGGGAGCCAGCGCCGTGCAGTGCAGTCCTGGTCAGGGCGTCCACTCCCGCGGTCTCATTCAACGGGTCACTCCTTCGCCCAGCGCCTCGACGGCGACCACGAGCGGTTCACGCTGCAACTGCCGGAGCACGTGCGGCAAGGGATGGTAGCCGAGAGCCTGCGCCGCATGGGGCTCGTGCGAGGCGACCCCGCCGCCAGCGCCCGGAGCGCGCGGCTGGGCCACTCGGACCGGTGGCCGTCATTCATCGCGCGGACATTCTCCGCCAGGATCCCATTCTGGCCGCTGGATCGGGGGCTCCGTAAGGCTCGCCGGCCGACGATCGCCGTCATTCATTAGAGTAAATTGTCAACAAACTTACACTGAAGGTGTTTCGTTGAGCTTATTTTCTCCGTAATTGGGTTACAGTGGTACCTATTTACGTTTTTAACTGTTTGTTTAGAGTGGACTGTAATCAACAGTGTTATCCAGTCCGGCACTGTGAAAGCTCACTACCGCTCACCTCCCACCGTAATCCATTCCCGCGAGGTGCAGCCGTCGTCCCGTGAGCTTCGTCTCTTGCAACGGCTCCCTTTCGAATGGCTTCCCCATGCGTCTCGCGTCTCCATAGCCTCCTCCTGCGACGAGCAGATCCACTCAGCTAACTCTCCCCCAGCCTCACCTAGCAGCGCGCCATGGAGTGGCCGCCTCCTCTTGCGACGAGCAGATCGACTCAGCCAACTTTCCCCCAGCCTAAAACAGTAGCGCGGCATGGAAGTGCGACGAGGAGATCAACGCTACCGGGATGAGCAGATCGACGCAATCGGAACAAGCAGATCGATGCAACCTCTGCTTCGCACTGCTCTCCTCCTACTCGTCGATGTTTTTGCTCCGCCTCCAATCCACTTTTCTGTCCACACCTACCCAAACAGTGCGATGCTAATCAACTTCATTACCTCCGGCAAAACAAACAAAATCTGTAAACAGTTCCCCACCGTTAATGGTACTGTGATTGGTATACATTACCATTTCCATTGCCGGAGTTGCAGCCAAACGTTTTGTCAGTTGTTTTCCATTTGCATGGATAGAACTAAGGGGAACAACTTGATATTTATCTTCTTGACTTTCAAATCTTATGAACAATCATGTATTTAGTGTATAAAGATGTTTTGAACTTGATGAGAGTGCCTTAAACTTTTAATGTAAATAATGTCAGGCTCTAGGTGCCGGTTGCTCTTCGAACATATATAAAGAATGTATTATAGTCGCAGCATAACATTATATTATACGTCCGCAACATTTCATGGCCTGTCATATTATGCAGAGCCAGAGTTATATGCGCTCATCGAGAACAGTTGACACCGATAATTTTTAACAAATTAATAGTAAATTATTGTATATTAAAGTGGTTAATTCGATGTTAAATGTGGTGACCCCGACAAGCTGGACGGCTAGCTCCACCCTGATGCCGTGATTGTTCTTAACTTTTGCAATGGAGCATCCGTGAACATTGAGAGAACAAGAGACGTTGCTTCCGTTTCCGCCATCGCGGCGCTACGGCGACACGTCCCTTGGGCCTGGCGGCACGGCACGCGCGACGACGTCGAGACGTTGTCGCGGCGCTACGGCGCCTTGCTGTGCAGCCGCATTTCTCCACGTGGACACTTTCGAAAAACAAGGGATTGACTTTCGATCCGTCTCCGAGTCTCCAACGTTGAACAGCCGGCCTCCCGTGCACACAACAAGTCCACATACCACGTTCTGCCGGGGCGCGGCTAAAAACCGCTGACCCGCGCACCCGATTCGCACTCGTGCCGCTTTTCTCGGCCAACGCCCAGAGAAAACTACTTAATCGCTTTTGCTTCGCGGCTTATCTCCACCGTTCCACAAGCATCCAACCGTAAAGGAATCTGCCACGTGGAACCAGGCAACGAATATCCTACGCGAAGGGGCCAGGTCGCAAAAGGGCCGACACCTGATCCGAGTCCGCTCCGCTCGCCCGATCCGGGGTGGTCAATAAATATTTCGTGCCCGATTTCTCCTGAGGTGGAAAATATTTATTCCCCTTTCTTCCTTCCTCCGAGGAATACAACAGTTTACGCCGAAGGCGACGAGCGCGAGGGGAAAAAAATAATAATAAGAAAAATCTAAACTGCAGGAGGAGGGCGGAGAGAGGGGGAAAAAAAAAAAACCTAAGGCCGCGATCCCGGCGGCGCGGCGATCGGCGGGGATCGCCGCCACCGCGGCGGGCGTTGTGAGCTGCTGCTTCGTGCGGCGGCGGCGGGGATGGCGCACGAGGATGGGGAGCTGGAGGAGGGCGAGGCTGCCTCCGGTCGCGGGTATGGCAGAGGCGGCGCCGATGAGGTCGTTGATCCCGACGCGCTCACCTATATCGTAAGCGACGCTCTCCGCTTCATCTTCCTCCTGCGTTTTCCCGCTGTTCTTTCCCGCGGATCGGGCGGCGGTTGTGCTGGTGGGTTGTTGTTGTTGTTGTAGCGTAGCGGAATTTTCGGTTCTTGTGTAGTAGCAGATTGTGCAAGTTTGTTGCAGTGTTGCGGAGTTGATGGGTTCAATTTGGGTTATGCTTTCTGGCTGATCAGGCGGTTACTGGTTATTGTAACTGGCTGTCAATCCGTATAGCCTATCATGTCCGTTCTGTGAATGGTGGCTTGCAATTTGTCGGTACATTGTAGCCTCTGTGATGGGACGAGAATGTGGTTGATACTAATGGGTCATTAACAATGGCTACGTAACTAGTACAGACAATGAGACTGGTGTGCGGATGCAAAAGTAATTGGGAGTTACTTCTGCGACTCACTATATTCTAGTAATTCTCAGTGCTTTCTACTACTATACACTTTCAGTTACTTCTTACTTTCGCTGCAAGTTCTCTGAAGGGACGTATAGGATTTTGTCACTTGCAAGATGATACACATATCGTTGAGAGAAAAAAGGTTTTGGGGGTTGATTTCATTGACACGTTTCATTTGCTTTTGGATGATTCAATTACTAGATCTTTTAGGTGAAAGCTCTGTTCTGTATCATGTGAATGATGTGTCAGTAGAATGGAGTGATGTGGCTTGATAGTTGCCTCTATTTGTTTCCAAGGCTAATACTAATTTTGTGCTGTGAGAAGGTCTTGGTAAGAAATTAGAGTTTTGTTTGTTTTGACTTTTAGTCACTATACTTCTCAACAGTTGAATTGCACCTAATTTTGAGGATAGGACAAAATTCTTTTCAGTGTGGCATAGTTCTTCTATTCTTGTTGGTAGGATAATTAAAATCTTCATTAGGTGTTCTTATGAAGCTCACATTGCAAAATATATACCTTTACCTAATTATATGAAATTTTGATCGTACAAGTGATAGAGTTGTATCTTGGGTTGTATACACTGCACAAAGAACACTGTCTTTCTGCAGATGCTTGCTGATGATGGATTTTTTTCCCTACCTTACTTCATGATCTTT
>BCLG01003450.1:0-24532 GCA_001602295.1 Zoysia matrella
AAATAGAAGAATTCTTTAACCGCTTTGGTGCTGGAGAGGCTGCAGCAATGTGTTTAATGCTAGCCGCAAAGCTTCTGTATGCTGAAGATAGTGTGATAAGCAGTGCTGTTTCTGAGAAAGCTGCTGAGGCATTTGAGGACCCAGGACTTGTTGGCATGCCTCAAATTGATGGCACTACTGCTTTGTCTAGTACACGAACGCAGGCTGGAGGCTTCAGTATGGGGCAAGTTGTTCAAGAAGCAGAACCTTTGTTTTCTGGTGCATATGAAGGGCTCTGTTTGTGCTCATCGAGACTACTCTATCCCATATGGGAGCTTCCTATTATGGTAATTCGAGGACCAGCAGGTAATAATGATCGCGGGGATGGTGTGGTTGTTTGCAGACTATCAACTGAGGCCATGAAAGTTCTTGAGAGCAAGATTTGTTCACTCGAAACATTTTTGAGGTCCAGAAGAAACAAGAGGAGAGGGCTCTATGGTTATGTTGCTGGCCTGGGAGACTCTGGTTCAATACTCTACAAAACAGGGCCCATTATTGGTTCTGGGCCCCATAATGATGGAAGGAGTCCGTACAGCTCCCAAATTCGAGAGATGAAGTCAGCAGATCAATCTGCGTCAAATAAAAAGCCAAGGATGCTTTATACATCAGCCGAATTAGCTGCTATGGAGGTAACGCTTATAAAATTACTCTAGAGTAACATCTGTTTACCTTTTTCTTTTTTTTTCTTGCTGATGTACATCAACTGAATTGGCAGGTGAGGGCAATGGAGTGCCTTAGGCGATTGCTTAGAAGATCTGGTGAAGCCCTGTTTCTCCTTCAACTTATGTGCCAGCATAATGTTGCTCGCTTGGTTCAGACACTGGGAGACGATTTGCGCAAGAAATTGGTTCAGTTAACATTTCATCAATTAGTATGTTCAGAGGATGGTGATCTGCTTGCAATGCGGCTTATTTCTGCACTCATGGAGGTAACAGTGTCGCCCTTTGCTTACGGTCACATGTAAAATTATCATTCACTTCAGTAATGCCTAATTTTTTTAAAAATATTGCAGTACTATATTGGACCAGAGGGCAGAGGAACTGTCGATGAGATCAGTTCTAAATTGAGGGAGGGTTGCCCTAGTTACTTCAATGAATCAGACTACAAATATTACTTAGCAGTGGAATGCCTTGAGAGAGCATCTATGACTAATAATCATGATGAGAGAGAGATTCTTGCTAGAGATGCTTTCAACCTTCTGACTAAAATTCCTGACTCCGCTGATTTGAGTGCCATATGCAAGAGATTTGAAAATCTTAGGTTAGTTTATTACCTTTTTTATAGCACATGCTTTCTCAATATTGGTAATGTTCTTTCTCATATCTGCCTTTTCTTCTTTGTTGAACGGGCATTTAGATTTTATGAGGCTGTGGTCCGGCTGCCTCTACAGAAAGCTCAGGCACTTGACTCCAATGCTGATGTAATTAATGGGCAAATTGATCCAAGGCATCGTGATACAGTAACGATGCAGCGTCAGCAGTGCTATGAGATAGTTATGAATGCTCTACGCACCCTAAAGGGCGTTGGGCCAAGTGGAACAGCTGGTTTAGCAACTACTGTTGATCCAGCTTCTCGAAGCAAGTATATCAAACAGATCATCCAACTTAGTGTGCAATGGCCAGACACTGTTTTTCATGAGCATCTATACAGGACACTCATTGAGCTCGGTCTGGAAAATGAACTTTTGGAGTATGGGGGGTCTGATTTGGTTTCGTTTTTGCAAAGTGCTGGCCGTAAGCATGAAGAAGAGGTGCGTTCTAGTTCTTACATTTGTTTAACTAGAATTTGGAGATATGAACACATGATTAGTGTTTTCATCAAACAGGAAACTTATCTGTGTGTTGGTGGTTTTATCCGACTTTGGCTTTTACATGCTATTGAATCATGGATCAATTATATGGGTCAATTAAATATCTTGTCTCAAGGAAGTCCTTAATGCCCACTATTTATCATTATATATGTATTTGTTGAGGGTTCCTTCATCTATAAAACTCTGTCTGACTGCCCAAATTTTAGTCTAAGGGTACTCAAGCTTTGGTGGGCTAAGCATACATCCATACCTGCAACCGACTGAGCTAGCCTCAGTTCCTTTCCTTTTTTTTTTTGGTAGTAGGCCTGATGCTGATGTTTCATACTGCTAGTCCACCTATCCTTTCAGGTGCTGATTGCCTAGAAAGGATCTGTGGCCTACGCATCTTTATAAAATGGAAACCGAAACCGTTAGCCTGTCTTATGCAAGCCACAGAGCCACTGAATTTGTTCTGGTTTGCCTAACATGTCTGTTATACATCTGATTTTTTCTGACAATTTCTTGAAACATTGCAATATGTGGAATCTACTAACGAGGACACGGGAACCCCTGGATGTAAATCTGCACTCTCAACTGGGCAGACTTGAATATCTGATCTTTCTGCCTTAGTCTTGTGCTGGTTCATTTATGAATATTTTATGACTTATTCCCTCCGTCCCTATATTCTTGACACTTTTGACTTTTTAGGCACCATGTTTGTTGTCGTATTCATTTTTTTTTTTACAAATATAAACATGTTTAATGCATCTCTTAGGTAAAACTAATCACAACAAAATAAATGATATTTTTACAAAGTTTTTTTGAATAAGACGAAGAGTCAAACATGACATCTAAAAGTCAAAAGTGTCAAGAATTTAGGGATGAAGGTAGTAGATGGTGGTGATAATAACATATATGTTTTCATGTCAGCTAGATCTTTCCAAGCCTTAAGTAGAATAAAAAGCTCATACATACTATGTAACATGTATGAAAGGCTGAAAGCTTTATGTTATTCCTGACCACCTCTTTTTTTTCCCCGTATCAGGTTCGGGCATTTTCTTCACTTACATCAGGAGCTAAGTTGCATGATTTAGGTGCTCCTATTTCAACCAGTCAAACAAAGTATCTCGAGCTCCTAGCCAGGTATTATGTACTCAAGGGAGAGCATATTGCTGCTGCCAGGATGTTATTAATATTGGCGGAGAGACAGTGCTCCAATTCTGAAGAAGCCCCAACTCTTGACCAGAGGTCTCCATGTTTTAACTCCTTATTTTACAAGTCCTGCCATTTTTTTGGGACTTACAGTCTAACCCCTACTTCTGAAATCCAGGTATCAATATCTGAGCACTGCAGTACTCCAGGCCAAAAGTGCTAGCATCGCTGCTGATTCTTCTAGGAATCCTATTGATAGTAGCACAGTTGACTTGCTTGAAGGAAAACTTGCAGTGCTTCGGTTCCAAATGCAAATCAAACAAGAATTGGAGCTTATGGCTTCACGACTTGAAAATATTTCAAACAGTTCTGAATCAGCAAGTGATCCATTCCCTCGTGATAATATTCTTGCTGATGCAGAAACTGCTAAGGTTGCTAAGGACAAAGCAAAAGAGCTCTCACTGAATCTTAAGAGTATCACTCAGCTGTATAATGACTATGCTGTTCCATTTAATCTCTGGGAGGTATGGTTATCTGTTTCATGGAGTTTACTCTTGACTTTATTTTGCAAATTTAATACGCTCTGTTGCATTTTATTAGTTTAATATGTTCTGAGATGTATGCAAAAATTTCATCCTTATCATCTCTGTTGTTCTTAATTATAAATTTATAACACAAGGAAATGTACAAAAGACTTGAAGAACAGTACTATATCCCTCATGGAGAATAATACTGTTGGCCTAGTGTGAAGCAGAATACCAACATGGCAAAATTTAATAATGAGGTGCCAAGAGTTTGGAAGACAAACTGAATGGAAGACAAACATATAAATCTTGTAGTTTGTGACACACTATTTACAGTGTCAATCCAGTCAGTAACTGAATGGAAGACAAATATATACCTCTTGATATATATTCAATAGATTATCTCAATCTTCTGAATATATGTCATTGATTGTTTGCCTGCCTATTCTGCTTTTACATTGGAGTAGTATTGTGCTGTTACGTGGGAGTACTAGTGTGCCTCTTTCTGGCTAATTCAGGCACCTAGATTGGATTAGCAAGAGTTCTTGTTAAAATGACCTGAATCTTTTTTATTAGGTTTGCTTGGAAATGCTGAGCTTTGCAAACTACTCTGGTGATGCTGACAGCAAAATAGTCCGAGAAATTTGGGCCAGACTCCTTGACCAGGCACTCACAAGAGGTGGTGTTGCAGAGGCATGCTCTGTGGTGAAAAGAGTTGGTTCAAAACTTGATCCTGCTGATGGTGCTTGTCTACCTCTGGATATAATATGCCTTCATCTTGAGAAGGCTGCAATGGTAACATGTAGATTTTGAGATTTTCAGATTAACTATGGGGCAGTTAACTGGGCACTTACATTATCATCCTTTTATCTACAGGATAGATTAAGCTCAGGAGAAGAATTAGTTGGCGATGAGGATGTTGCAAAAGCTCTTCTTGGTGCTTGTAAAGGTCTACCGGAGCCTGTTCTTGCTGTTTATGATCAACTTTTATCCAATGGTGCAATCTTGCCGTCACTAAATCTAAAGCTGCGCCTTCTGAGATCAGTTCTCGCAATCCTCCGTGAGTGGGGGATGTCTGTGATTGCACATAGACTAGGCACTACAAGTGCTGGGGCTTCATTCTTTCTCGATGGGTCATTTTCGCTGAATCAAACAGGGTCTTCAAATCAAGGTGTTCGAGACAAAATAATGAGTTTGGCAAACAGGTAACTTTATAGGTTTGCATCTATATTTACATAAAATCTCTCATGAGTTTTTATGAGCATTCATTGCAATTGTTTATAAGCATTATAGGGTTCATTGATTTTTATGACAATAATATTTTAATTACATATATGAATTTCCTTTTAGATGTTATTGTGAAACACCAGGATTTTGATCCAGTTGCTAAAATGGTATTGGAAAATTATACAAGCTTGCCACCCCTGGCAAAATTTCTGTTCTGTAGAATGCATAGGTGTCTGACTGATGACATAATGTCATTCACACATAATCCCTTAATTCCTGTGTACCCTAAATTATTTATTTTTCACACTTGTGAATCCCACCTCCACCTTACTGTATGATTTGACTGTTCCCTTACTTTGCATGGAAACTTCAGGTATATGACCGAGGTGAAGCGATTAAACCTTCCACAGGGCCAAACAGAGAATGTCTACCGTGGTTTCCGTGAGCTAGAGAAGTTATTGTCTCCTTACTAGCTATATTTTTGTTGTTTCCGGGATGCTGGTCCTGCGTGTATTGTATCAAGCAGAGGAATAAAACCAAAGACTTCCAGAGCTATCTGGACGTGATTCCTGAGAGGCTATTGTTCCTGTCTACACATACCTGCAAGAACCCAAGGCTGCTTTAACAGGTTATCCATATGCAGTCGTCGTGAGGGGCAGTTCACTGTGGACCAAGAAAGGCTAGCCAGGCAATGTTAATATATACGGCTCTTGGTGCATCGGTGATAGTGGTAAGAAAGCTACATTTCAGGATAAGCATCTGATGGCCTTCGTATCAACAGTCAGGCTAAAGCATCAACATTACAGTAGTCTGCTAGGACCAGTTTTTTCAGATCCGTAGTATGTACTATCCAACTGCTCTGTTGTCAAACTTTATTCTGTCGAACCGTGTTCATATTGGCACAGAAGGAACCTTTATTTATTTTATTTCTTTTGCAAAGATTGTGAAACATGTTTCTATATCGAACTGGCTTCTCTGTATACTCTCTAGTATTAATTGGATAGCGGAACGTGAAGCTGTTGCTGGACACTCCGGCCGATCTGTGACTTAGACCTGTTTGGCACGGCTTTTTCCTATTGGTATATACTAAGTACTGATTGTACATTGTAAACAATAAAAATATTATTTATATAAGTCATATTTATTTGAGTTGAACGAGAATTTTCAATTTTTACCACCAAATATTCAATGTTTATTAAGTCTTTATTTGAAGCCATTAAATAAGTTTCACTTCAAAACATACCATGCCTGTAGGTAATGAGAGTGTGTGCGCGTGCACTCGCAAAACACTATATACTATGCCTTTAGGTAATGAAAGTATTGCCTTTACAACTTAAAATCTGAAAGCACTATCGCTGGACTAAGAAACATGTCATGGCCGAAATGTCATATGAGTATCAACCATTCTGCAACTATATGATACTATACTCAAATTGCAATTCATATAAGTAGTACTACGCAATAATATATGCTTATATGATACTCCCTTTGTTATTTGTTATTGATACTGTTGACTTCAGAAATCAACTTTTATCATTTGTCTTATTAAAAAAGTTTGATTAATATTATATATTTTACTATGTTTTGCTTTATTATTAAAGTAGTTAAAACTATAAATTATAATTTTATATATTTGAATTAATTTTTTAAATAAAACGAATGATTAAAATTGATATTTGAAATCAATGGTGTAATTTAGGAAGCGAAGGAGTATTTGTTTGCATCAAATTGGCCTGCTTGAGTAATCAAACAACCAAGTATCTTTCCAGTTGCCAACTGCCTGGAGAACTCCACATGATTTGCTGCGCGTGCCGTGTCTCCTGGCCAGGCTCTAGTGCCAGCCTAGTACTACTACGCGAGTGGACCTCTCGCTCCATTCAGAATGCTCCGACCGATCGTGTGGTAAAGCGCGAGCAGTCCCATCACATGCAGGTGCAAGGCGTCCATCCGTCACCTCAAAGGATCCGGATCCCCCACCAAGTAAACCTTGACCATCATGGACGCATCGACGCGCAGTCATTGAGCTGCGCCTCTCTGGTGCAATCTGTGATCGAGCCGTGTGACCCACCTTGGGTCATGGCTTGCGCCCAGGACCCCCAGGTGCTGGGAGCTCTTTATTCTTCTTTTGATCCCATTGATACGGTACTATAGTGTAGCTCGTACATTATTGTCTGAGTTGATTAGCATATTTGTTTTATTTCATGTACAGCTGGTAATTTTGTGATATGCAGATCATTCTAGCTGTATGTGGCATTGATGCTTGGAAATTTATTACTCTTATAAGTATATATATTTATTTAGGGCTTGCATGGAGAAATGAAAGTCATAAATAAAAGAGATAGTGGGTGAATTTTGTTCAATTGTTAAGCACCAGTAGCAAGTAGCACAACTTTTTCTGTTACTCATAGAACAGAGAGGATCATGCACATGTGTAGAGGCCAGAACACGTGGCAAGTGGGCACCACTTGCAGCACACTTGTACTATTGAAAATTCTGCAGTTTTTTAGAGCTTGCTGGATGTGTAAGGTTGCACTTTTTATAATTTTCTTAGTTGCCCTCAAATATAATAGAGGTGCCACTTGAGCCTGATGCCTGGTGCTCACTCCTTCGTTGGCCAGCCAGAATCAAGAACACGGACGAGAAGGGTCTCAAGTCGTGGCATAGACTAGTGCAGCTTGACTAACATGAAGCAGCAAAAAATGAGTATATATATCACAATCCAAAGACTTGGGTCCTCAGTCTAGCAGCTTCTTTTCTTTCCCCCTAACTACAAGAAGAACAACATTTTTAGCGTTATTACGGTCTCCACAAGATACATGAAATAATCGTAAAAATTGTTGACAAAACTAAATACATGTCTCGGAGAAAGAAGTTGCAGCAAAAAGTTTTTAATGGAATTGACAAAGGCTAAGGCACTCAAGTGGTGCTATGCGCAACAAGGCGGCATGAGTTGGCTTGCGGAAGAATGCTGCAAGACTCCGTACAGGCTGTTTAAACAACAAATAGTGGGGATGCAAAAGGTGCATCTATGTTCACTCTTCTACACGCCTAAAATTAAAACTAGCCCACACATACTACACATCAATGCACATCGAACAGAAGCAACCTGCAAGAGTCGGAGCGAAGGACAAGTTGAACCCCCGGGACCAGCCCCATGTACCACTCCCCCAGGAGTACACGACAATTCCTGATCACTACATCAATCCAGGCGATCCAGGGATCCAGCGAAGTCCTGGTAGGTAGGTCCCGGTTAAAAATCCATCCACGCGAGAAGGAAAGAACGGAAAGCTGGACGGGGCCTCCGCGACGGCAGCAGAAAATGGAAGGAAATCTGGAGAAAATCAGTGCTCCCCGTTTTAAAAAGGGCCAAGGCAAGCACCCGGTAGCGGCCAGCTAAGCGCGCACGCAGCCATCTCGAGGGAAAAGGGGAGGCCGCCGGCGCGCGGCCGCAAGTGGAAAGCACAGACAGGGAGGAAAGAGAGAGAAGCCGCAGCAGACCAGACCGACGCGGCGGGGGTCATTAGTAGCACCATACCACTGTAAACTCGACCCGTAAACTCGCCTAATCGCCGCCCCCGGCCAATCCCGGCCCGCAATCGCGTGATTTACTTGCTTTACTAATCGCGCTTAGCCATTTAGTCGCCTCCTCCTCCTCTCTGCTCCGCCTCCGTCTCTGTCCCTTCCCCCCATCGGGCCTCTGCATCCGAGCCGGCTCCGGAGGCGGGCGGCGCCGGGCGAAGGGCGTCGGATCTGCGGCGGCGGCGATGGAGGCGTGATTCGGTGGTGGGGAGGTGAGGCCGCCGGTCCTGTCTCCCGGGGTGAAGAAGAAGAGGTGGGGATGGCGGCGGCGGCGCAGGCGCGCGGAGGGGAGTTCCCCGTGGGGATGAAGGTGCTCGTGGTGGACGACGACCCCACGTGCCTCCTCGTGCTCAAGAAGATGCTCGACGAGTGCAAGTACGACGGTAAGGAAGAGGCTGCTCCTTCCCCACCCCGCCCCACCCTGCTCCACGCCTTGGCTATGTTGCTTCGGACGACCTGTTTATAGGTTCTAGCTACCGCGCGGTGATTGGTTGGCTGGTTGCGTGGAGCTCGGTACCCACAACATCATCGATTAGTTTGCCTATGTTTCATGCTTATGTTATGATTTTATCTACCCGCGTGGAATACGGAACGGTGGTGCTGTGAGCGATCGACACGCTCCTTCCGTTAATTCAGGGGAATTTTGAGATGCCCTGTTATTAATCTAGAAGCAGGGCGATTTTTAGGGGCTTATCTGAGCGAAAATTTGCCAGCTCTTTATCTCGTTTAGGACTGTATATTTACCCCAGGATTGGCGGCTCTATGCTGGGGATCTGCGTAGGTGCGCTGTACGCGAGAAATCTGTGTAGGGGCGTGTCTTCAGGCGTTGCTTGCTAACTTCTGTCAATTATGCATTTAGCAGAAGCATGAAGTTAGGGTGCACAGTATCTATCATAGATACTTGATGCACCTATTCTCCTCCTCCGTCCTTTTGTGTGTTAAACCTGGTGAATGTGAGTTCTGCATTGAAGTTTGGTTAATTTTGGAATATGAAGGCAGGCTGGTATAGGTTGGATGTATACGCATAATAGGGCTTGTAATAACATGATATCTTCAGTTCGTCACTATATCCAATTCTGCTCCGACACGTTGTTTCAATTCTAGTACTCCAAGTATGATGTATGCAGTGGTAAGTCTGGGGTATTGTGGAATCTGTATAATCTCCATTTGTTGTTTCTTTTGATTCTATATGTCCATTTTACGTCACAAGTAATAGTGCAACGAGTGAGAAGGGTTTCTATTCTAGTTGTGGTGAAATTATTAAAACATTGTTCCTTGCTGGGCTGTATGCGGTGTATTTGGCACACCTTCATTTGCAAAGCGTGCCTTCATGCCTACGAAATTGTAAATGTTAGATCTTATTATACAGTGCTATTAAATATTGATTACAAAATTGTGACCAATATTTATGGCCAACACATTATATATGATTGTCTTCATTAGTTAGATATACAATATTGATTTTATTGAGGGCATGAGAACTATTTTGTGATGATTTTCTAATCCATTGTTGCTTTGTTGACACATCTCAGTTAGATTCATAGGACTTAGTTCAAAACACTTCAAACCATGACACCTTCATCATTGTGCAACACGATATTTAGTGAGTTGTACCATATTTGTTGTTGCTATCAAGTCTTCGATTAGACAGGTTTTTTCTTTTTTTTTTAAACGCAATGACATCATACTGAATGTTTTTTTTCTCTGCTTTTGCTCCTTTCTTCGGCAAAATATTTTGCTAGGTTATTTATGCCTCTCCATTATGTTAATGGCATTCATGAATGTTGTACCTTGCTTATACTGTCCTTTTGAACATATATAAGTTTTTTAAGCCAATCGTATAATCCTTATTTTGCCTTCGCAGTGACAACCTGTCCTCAGGCTACAAGGGCATTAACTATGCTACGGGAGAATAGGCGTGGTTTTGATGTTATAATAAGTGATGTTCACATGCCTGATATGGATGGATTTAGGTTACTTGAACTTGTCGGACTTGAGATGGACCTTCCAGTTATTAGTGAGTATATTCTTTTCTCTGACCAGTATTTTGCTTCGCACACTTTGAAAAGATGACTAAGTACTTATTGATAACACTTACAGTGATGTCTGCTGATTCAAGTACAAATACTGTAATGAAAGGAATAAAACATGGAGCATGCGATTATTTAATTAAACCTGTCAGAATGGAGGAGTTGAGAAATATCTGGCAACATGTAGTGAGGAAAAAGTGGAGTGAAAACAAGGATCATGAGCATTCAGGAAGCATAGATGATATGGATCGTAATAGACCAACCAATAATGATAACGAATACGCTTCCTCTGCAAATGATGTTGGTGATGGTAACTGGAAATCTCAGAAAAAGAAACGAGACAAAGAAGACGATGAAGGTGATGAAAATGGTGATCCTTCTACATCAAAGAAACCAAGAGTTGTTTGGTCGGTTGAGCTCCATCAGCAATTTGTAAATGCCGTTAATCACCTTGGGATAGACAGTAAGTTTTTTTTCAACTTTCTCATCTGGTTCTTACTATGGTCTTTGAGTATATTCACAATAAATTTGAGTACTTCATAGTTCTCTTATGTGTCTTCTAGATTGATCGTGAATATTGCCATAAATTTTAGCCCTAGAACTTTACAGATTCAATTTTGTGTTTTTCCCTCTTTTCCTGCAGAAGCTGTTCCCAAGAAAATTTTAGAGTTGATGAATGTCCCTGGCTTAACCAGGGAAAATGTTGCCAGCCATTTGCAGGTTTGATTCTGGCTGTCTGATCACATTACCTATTTAGTACCTTTGTTGAACATGCATCAGATGTTATGTCCAAATTCTGAATTTTAGAGAAGTTACGTTTTCTTTATACTTGCAAACTTTTCTAATCTAGATTTTTGTTTTACACCTTATTGCTCCACCTGCATTTATTTTATATTTGTTAGCGACACCAATGAAAGGCTTTTTTTTCCAACGCAGAATTCTTTTGTTGTAGAATGAATGCAGTTGCATCGAAGTGTCAAAACTACTTACCAAGAAAAACATATCATGGGATGATTGTCTTTAGAGATAGTAAACAACAAATTTGCTGCAAATCTGCTATTGCATTAGGATACCATATTCTCTCTATCGCTCTCAATTTAGGAAATAGCTGATGAAATTCCATAAAGTTCATATTTTCTATTGGCTGTCGTCTATTAAACTCCAATTCATCCTTGTTACATTCACTTTTCTTTCATATCCTTAGATCTACTGTATTTGCTAAAGTGTTGACATACCTTTTGTTTCTGTGCAGAAATTCAGGCTCTATCTGAAGAGAATAGCTCAGCACCATGCAGGGATAGCTCATCCATTTGCTCCTGCCGCTTCTAGTGCTAAAGTTGCCCCATTAGGAGGATTTGACCTCCAAGCTTTGGCTGCTTCAGGTCAAATCCCTCAGGCTCTGGCTGCTTTGCAGGATGAGCTCCTCGGTCGTCCTACAAGCAGTTTGCCATTGCCTGGGAGGGACCAGTCATCTCTGCGACTGGCTGCAATTAAAGGAAACAAGCCCCATGGAGAGAGAGAGATAGCATTTGGTCAACCCATATACAAGTGCCAGAATAATGCATATGGGGTATTTCCCCAAAGCAGCCCTGCAGTAGGAGGAATGCCACCTTTTGCAGCCTGGCCCAGTAACAAACATGGTATGACAGATTCGGGCAACGCATTGGGAAGTTTGAATAATTCACAGAATACCAATATGTTGCAAGAATTGCAGCAACAGCCAGATACCTTGTTATCAGGAACTCTTCACCCTATTGATGTTAAACCTTCTGGCCTAGTTATGCCCTCGCAGTCATTAAACACATACTCAGCTAGTGATGGGCTCTCCCCTAATCAAAATTCACTTGTGATACCTCCTCAACCATCGAGTTTTCTGGGAGCCGCCCCTCCTTCCATGAAACATGAGCCTCTTCTGACAACTTCTCAACCATCAAGCAGTCTGTTAGGAGGGATTGACCTGGTTAATCAAGCTTCAACGAGTCAGCCTTTGGTTAATACACATGGAGGAAATCATCCTGGCCTTATGAATCGTAGTTCAAATACGATATCTTCGCAAGGAATTAGTAATTTTCAGACCAGAAATAATCCATATGTGGCTAATCAGAATGCCATGAGAGTTAGCTCTAAACCTCAAGTTGTTCTCAAGACTGAGAGCAGTGACTCGCTGAGGCATAGCTATGGCTATGTCAGTGGCAGTGCTGGTATGGATTCTGGCTTACTCTCTCAGTCAAAAAGTCCACAGTTTGGTTCGTTGCCGAACCCAGATAATGTCAGTGGCAGCTGGTCATCTTTGCAAAATATTGATAACTATGGAGGTACTCTTGGTCCTGGCCAATCTGGTTCCACTTCATCTAACTTCCAGAATTCCAATGTGGCCCTTGGGAAATTGTCTGATCAAGGGCGAGGAAGGAATCATGGTTTTGTCGGGAAAGGTACTTGCATTCCAAGCCGGTTTGCTGTGGATGAAATCGAGTCTCCAACGACCAACTTGAGCCACAGCATTGGAAGCAGTGGAGGCATAGGGAACCCCGACATTTTCGGATTTAGTGGACAGATGTGAAAAGCTTCTTGAATTTGTAAGTAGGTAAGCTCTCTTTCCTCATCTTGAGTGGCAGATCTGTTGTTTCCATACATTGAATGATCTATGTTTTCCTGTGTGATTCTTCTGCTGGTTGATTTAACTTCAAATGCTTGCAGTAATTACATAATATTATTCATGGTACTGTTTCCCACATAACGAAATTTGTTAAGCTTATACAGACTTCTAGGATTTTTGACTGAGACATCTATTGCTAACAAAATGATTTATCTTGTGCAGGTTTGATCAGAGAGCACTGGAAACAAATCTAGTGATTTGATGAATGGTTTGCTCGTACTTCCATTTAATCTTTTTTCATCTGTAATTGGTTTATATAGGGAATAATTTATGTGACAGTGAATCTTGCTTTATAGAATTTTGTTCAATTTAAATAACTTATAAATTTGGTGACTTGTTACGTAATTCCCTCACATTGTCTATTTTATTTTCTTTTGTAATTACCCCTCGTCGATCTTTGTTTCCTCTCCTTGATGCTTTGATTCCTTTTATCCTTGGAATCCTCAACCTGAAGTTGTATAGGCTCGTTTCAGTCTTCCTTGTAACAAAAGAGTGTTGTCGATTCTGCAATTACCCGAGCTGTTAAGGCGAATCAACAGAAATGGACCGAGTAACTGTCTCTAGCACATTCTGGTGGTTAGTCACAAAAGAGACAGGAAGTTTCACGTTGGAGTTCTTTTCTTCTTCTGGTGGCACATATGGAAAGAGCGCAATCGTCGAATCTTTGAGCAAAAAGAACAATCTTTTAACCATTTGGCTTTGCTAATTAGAGACGTTGCCAGGATTTTCAGGACAGTGAATGATCCTGGCACTTGAGCTTTTCAGTTTGTGTCTGTTCTAGCTTGTTGTTTTTTGCCTCAGCATTGTGTGCTGAGTTGGCTTTGTATTTTGTTTAGACTGTATTGCTCTTTTCTTGCTTAATGAATGGCAGAGCTCCTGCCCTTTCTTTCAAAAAAGTCTTCCTTGTAACAGCTGAGTATGCCCAACCATATTTCATTCTTGAACAGAAAGGTCATACCCCATACCTTGCACATTTCTCATTGGTTCGAAACTGTAGCGTATTTTACTCTTTTAGGGTATATATATGCATCATAGCAAGTATCTTGTATTTGTGTATGGTCTTCAGAATTTACTACTCGTTCCGTGATGAAGTAGCGCCTACTTCAACCCGTCAGCCGCGGTAGCTGTGGCAACCGGACCTGTTTCACAGTCACCGTTCTGTTCCTCAGAAGCTGGCTGCAGAGCCCCCATCGTCGCGCGCTTTCTGTCCTCCGGGTAGTCAACTCCCAGTATAGCCCGGAGTGCGTGCGTCAGGCAGCGGATGGTGACAGGAACGGTGATTTCCGCGAAGACCGCCTTGCCCAGCGCGGCAAACAGTAGGTTGCTTGAGTTAGAAACATAGGAGTAGCTTGCAGCTGAAGTACCATATCTTGCACAAACTACATGTATGCTTTATCTGCTGTAAAAACTACAATACATGCATATATACGATACAACGATATTCAAGATTCATGTGCCCCGTAATGATCCTCCGCTTAAGTAAAGCTACACCTAGCCTGTCCATTTTGTACTCTTCAGATTTTACTAGCATTTTTTTTTCTCAAGATGTTAGAATTTGCTGCTACGTTCTGTTCAGTAGCGGCTGGTACAAGCCATCAGCTGTGGTAGCAAGAGCTGGCAAAATTGCTTCACAGTCGTGGTCCTCGTCATCCGACGCCTTCTGCCGGGCGGCCATCTGCGCGCGCTGTCTGTCCACGGGGTACGTCCAGTACAGCGCGGAGTACGTTAGGCAGCAGATGGTGATCGGCAAGGCGATCTCGGCAAAGATCGCCTTGCCCAGCGCGGCGGCGTTCTCACGGTCGGCCTCCCCGCTCTCGCCGGACGCTGTTGGCTGGTATCCAAAGACGCGCTCCGCTAGTATTCCCACGATGGTCGGCCCAAACGAGGCGAACACCGACTCGAAGCACCTGTCCAGCGCGTACACCGTCGTTCTCGCCTTCTCCGGCACTACCTCCGCGAATATAGGACTGCAAAGTTGAGAGAGTTAGCATACGGAATTCCATTAAGTGGAAGAACTGCGAAAGCTTTTGCCGTGAGTTGGTGTTGGTCGACGGTGGTGTCATCGTCTCACTTGTTCGTGGTGACGGGGCACCAGGGCGTAGCGAAGCCGAAGACAAAGAACGCGGCGGCGTAGGCAGCCCCCGCCGAAGGGTCATCGGGGAGCGCGAGCAGCAGGACGGCAGCGAGCGGGACGGTCGACGCAGTGCACACCTGCGCCATCGCGATCCGGCCGGTGTTAGGGAACCGCCGCGCGATGGGATCCCCGACAAACCCAGCGAACAGCGCGCCGAGCGCCTGTGCAAGGTTGTTCAAGTCGGTGATCACTGTGGTCTCCCAGTGCGTGAACCCCATGAGCTCCAGCCACATGGCGGCGAAGCTGAGCGCCGACCAGGGCAGCGACCCGGCCACGCCCTGCGCTACGATTATCAGGAACGTCGGCACGCGCACCACGTCCCTGGCTTCTCCGACGATTTCAGAGAGCGTGGCCGTCAGCGCCTTGGTATTCAAGCCGTGGGGGCGGGGGTCGGCGGCGAGCAGCCACGTCAGGGTAGCGAGCGAGACGCTGATGAGCGCGACGATGTAGAACGCGAGCCGCCAGCCGGCGACGCCTAGGAAGCTGGTGGGCGCGAGCAACACGCCCAGAGAGCCGCCCACGATTGGCCCCACGCTTCGCGCCATCTGCACCCACCCGAACGCCGAGCCGCGCGTGGCGTCATCGCTGTAGTCGGCCACGAGGGAGTAGATCGCCGGCACCACGAGCGCCAGCCCAACGCCGTTGAAGCCTCTCGCGATCGCCATCTGCAAGACAACGTGAGTACAGCGTTCATTCAAGTCTCGGCGGCGCTCTCGTCTCGACCGTTCGAGTCGCAGGGCCCCGCGGGAAACTGCTGACAGGTCCCACTTGCTAGCTAGCTAAGGGATGTGCGGACCTGGACAAACGTGCCGGACGCGCCGACGAGCAGGGTGGCCGCCGCCCAGAGGAATGCCCCCGCGGCGACGACACGCGCGCGGTCGTAGCGCGCCGCGGCGCACGTCGCGAGCGGGTAGCACGCGGCCTGCACGAGCGCGCGGCACATCGTGAGGGACCCCAGCGCGGTGGGCGACGCGCTTATCGCCAAGCCGACCTCCATATACACCGCCGGCAGCAGCGCCTCGTCCGCGCGCTCCAGCAGCGCCGCCAAGCTCACCAGCGCCAGCGTCCACTGCCGGCGCCCCCGCGGCACCGCGCTGCTCCCCATCCCTCCGAACTCGCTGGGCTTGCTTGGCTCACGGCACCACCGCACGCGACGACTTGAAAAAGGGAACGGAAAAAAAAATTTGCGTGCTGGGTACGATAAATCTGCTTTGTTTATAGCACCAGATGACACCGTTTTCTTGGTTGCTCGTTCGTGCAAGCATTGACTGGCGGTTGCTTACGATTCGCAATGCGTGTAAGCGATCTCTGGTGAACAGTTTTCGGGCGTGACCGCAAGGTTTGGCGCCTGATAGCTGCTGGACAGGGAGTGATCAGGGTTTTTAAATATCGTTTAAAACCGATTTATTTTCGTGATTTTTAATAAAACATGTCTTATCCAATTTAAATATATGACTAATATTCGATGAAAAATTAAACATAATAATGTAATAAAACCGACTAGCTACCCAATTTTTTACTTCACAAAAAACCAGTGTAAGTTTGGCTTCTAAAACCCTGGGAGTGATAGTTTCGTAGTTTGACTACCGTTCGAGAGGCTGTGACATAACCTTGTAGAAGCTAGTGACAAATCCTCTAGAATATCTTGACAAATATATTGACCGTTACCAAAATGAGCCAAATGCTGATGTTATAGGTTGCCCAAAACGCCCGGCTATGTCACAAGCGGACAGTTGGACTTCTTCGATTGTGCCAAAAATAACAAGTGCTTAGCCTTCTCTTTTACTCCATCCGTAAGAATATGACATTTTTATTTTTTTAGCAATCAACATTTGACTGTTTATTAAAAATATGAAAATAGAAAAACAAATAATGTATATTTAAAATATTTCTAATAATAAAATATTTCACAATATATTTTTTAATAAGATTATATATTAATGTTTAGGGTTTTAAAAAAATATTTATTTTGAGCCGGACGAAGTAAAAAGGTTGTTGACCCATGTTATTCAAATGGATTGCTACATGGCGCTCCAGTGTTTTAAGCCCTTGAAACTTCGGTCTTGTTTCTTGCCTCATATATGTTCAGATCTACTTACTCCCTCTGTTCTCGACAATTTTAGAACTAATGTAGTATATATTTAGGTAAAGCAAAAGTTTGATAGAAATCGATCCAATTTCTTGTGATTCTGGAAAAAATTCCACGTTCCAAAGGGGCCTGATGACGGTGGGGTTTCCACAAATAGAAAAATGGTGGTGGGGTTTTCCACAAATAAAATAATGCCTTGTTTCTTTTACGTGGTCTTTTTCAAACTTGCACCTATTTTTTTATGTTTGTATTATGGTTGCGGTCAACTCGTACCTGAAGTTGGATTTTATTTATATTAGAGGTTAGTTGCTGATTTCAGAGATTTTTAGTAGTGTTATTGGAGCCACGTCGTATTTAAAACTGACATGATTACATGATTGATGTTTTGGTTTATTGTTTATAGTGGTATTCACACCGTGCTCCCACCGTCTAATAGCTGCCAATCGACATGATTTTTGCCTGATTATTTGAGAACGGCAATACCTCAAGAAAGAAGGTTCAGGGTTTGGTCAATTTATTCACGAAATATATACCACCATAATTTCTATAGAAAAGGAAAAGGATCGATATTGATACATCATCAATGATGCGGCATCTAGAAATGCAACGGAAATTCCAAGATAACATGTAAATTGTTTGATACTGATATTGCTTTTTGAATGTACTTTAAGTGGTCATAAAAAATAAGTGTCGTTTTAAATTTTTAAACTTTTTCTTTAATTCGTTTTATTCAAAAAAAATTTTAAAAATATTTTTTTATTGTGAACCGATTCATTATTAGAACTGTTTATTTTTGTATTTTCAAATTTTTTAATAAAACAAATAGTTAAACATTAATTTTAAAAAGTAAAAAAAAAACAGAGGAAGTACAGAGTACTTGTCTAGCCACAAAAATCACAAGACCAGCCCAGGATGGACTGAACTCCTAGTCTGATTGTTTCAGGACGAGAGTAATTACCATCACAACTGAACATCATGTGACGCGCTGTCAGTGGAACGACATAGAATTCAGACAACTAATCCATCCCATGGAGCACAGAGAAATTAGAATAGTTGTACTTCTCAGACGAATGAAACTGAATCTCTGTTTGCTGTCTTGTAGTACTCCAATTGATCTTGTAGCTTAACAAACTGGCATGCAAAAGTCATTCACTGAAAGTACAATTGTCATAGTAACCAGACCAGACAGTAACATACATAATCCTGAAACGCATACCTCATTTGCAACTACTCTCTCCGTCTTACAAAAAGATTGTGCTTTGTTTTTCTCTTTGATCAATGTTTTTTAAAATTTGATAAACTTCATAAACACATAAATTACATATTATGAAAATATTTTTTTTGAATTTAAAAGTATAAATTTTATATTATTGAAGTTTATCAAATTTATATAAAATTTTTGGTCAAAGAGAAGAAAAAAAACACAATCACCTAAAGCTAAAAAAATTTTTTTATAGGACAAAGGTAGTAGCTACTACTCAGCAAAAAGCTCCAAATATTATGCCTTGAAATTCCAGCTACAACAGATGCTCACACTACTCTCGGGTTAATAGAAAGTCTCGACCCCTGTTATATTGAGGGCTTCGCGTTTTTTTCACTGACAAAAGAAGCTCTTTAAAAAAAAACTCATTCCGATTTCTGAGTCGTAAATGTACGTGATCTAACACTTGTCCGATCCAGTGGACAACGATGAAGGTTAAAAAAAAAATCCGATTTTGACTCCACTCCCACACGTCCAGCCCCTGCATCAGCCTCACTCACCAGTCAACACCTCCGCAGCGTCGTCGAGGGAGCACTTGGCCTTGCTGGTCTTGCTGGTCTTGCGGCAGACACTGCACGCGAACACCTCCGCGTCCTCGCAGTTCCAGACGAGCACCACCGAGTCCCTGTCCTCGATGGTTGAACCGTCCGCTGTCTCCCTGCCCAGGGCCCGAGGCACATCACCGACTCTGCACCTCTGCGATCTGCTTACAGCACAAGTCAGCTGCGAGGGAGCAAACATGTACTCTCTTCAAAAATAAATGTCGTTTTAAATTTTTAAACTTTTTTTATTATTTGTTTTATTTAAAAAGTTTTTTAAAAATATTTATTTTATTGTGAATTGATATATTATTAAAAGTACTTTAAATTTAATTTATTTATTTTTGTATTTTTAATTTTTTTAAAAAATCAAAAACTAGAAAGTATTTTATTCTGTATTTCTCGTATAGTCCTATACCAACACATTTTCAAACAAGTTTGAAACAAATAAATTTCACAGACATTATCAAATGACAAGTTCAAAACAAACAAATTTCATATTCGTGTGTTGTATTGTACAGTATGAGTTGGTCCACTCGATCTCTACTGTTCATTTACTATACAATTTAAAAGTTTAAAATTGCCTACCAAAACAATCCACAACACAAACCATGCTTATATTGACTAGATATAACGAACTACAACCTAATCTGGTAAGTTTTAAGCTAATAAAAAACCATTTATAAGTTATATAAAAAACACTTATATGTTTTTTTATTTTTATGCTACAAGTACAAGCTGTAAGCTAAAAATAATAACTTTAACACTTGTTCTCTATCTCAAATATAAAGTACCTCTAAAATTGATTACTCCACCTATAGGAGTAACATGTTTTATCAAATGTTTTTTCTGACATAAGTTGATGTAAGCTAAAAATATAAATTTAAAATTGTTTTTAATAATCTGTAACAAAAACTTATTAGGGCTCGTTTGGATCTTTAGAATTGAATTTATTTTAAAAATTATAATTTAGACATAGATTAATTAATCTAATATAGTTATATATGAGATATATTTGTGTATTTATTTGTTAGCATAAACTTATATATTGTATTTCTATTATAGAGATGTAAGTTGAAGAGTGTGTTATAAATTGAAAAATAAAATTGTACACAATTTATTTCTATCTCTCACTATATAAATATATAAATTTGAGATAGTTTTATTTGTAAAATTAAAAAAGTTGTGAAATGTTAAATTTTAAGCTAAATGACCTTAAATTATTATATAAATTTTAATTCCTCCAAAATGAAGGGATCAAAACGGCACTTAAGGTAATCAAAGCATCAGGTGGGACTGGTTCAATGCAGCGCTCTCACTGACAGTTGGACCTACTAAAATTTAGTGAGGCATAATATCATTTCTACAGTACAGCAAAAAATGTTTGGGGCCGCGCCTTCCGTGATAAATATCTTCTTTTTCTAACTGCACATTGTTCTTTCCCGTCCCAGAAGGCAAAGGAACCAAATCTTTAACACCAACAACAAATACAACCAAAATCCCCTCACCGTCTCTTCTCGACTCGCCGACTCGCCGCCGACTCAATCGCGAACCATCCGAAATCCTCGCGTTGTCTCCATGGGCTCCAAGAAGAAGTCGCCGCAGCCTGCCGCCGCCGCCGCGGAGGGCACTTCCACCGCCGCCGGTGAGGCGCCCGGCGATGTCGGTGCCCTGCCTGCGGGGAAGGGCCCGGCGCCGGCTCCGGCTCCTGCCGTGGTGGTGCCGAAGCCACCGGACGTCGCGCCGTTCCTGACCAAGGTCTACGACATGGTCTCCGACCCGGCGACCGACTCCATCATCTCCTGGAGCCCCGGCGGCGGCAGCTTCGTGATCTGGGACTCCCACGCGTTCGAGCGGGACCTGCTGCCGCGGCACTTCAAGCACAACCACTTCACCAGCTTCATACGGCAGCTAAACACCTACGTGAGATTTCGCTGATGCCCTGTGCTTCCCTCCCTTCTGTTTCTTTCCCCACGCGCGAATTCCATATGCTTCTGCGCGAATTAGATCAGATTGATGGTATGCGGTGGGTTCCGTGGGAGATATGTCGCTTGTTGGGAGTAACTACCGATTAGAAACGAATCTGCCTGGATCGCGTGTAGTTTCAGCATTTCCTGTTGATGCCATTTTGGTATCTTGTAGTGCTTTGCAAAATTTTATGCCACTTCTGCTGAGATTATGCTTCGATTGCTCCATTTCTGTGTTATCTCTAGGCAGCCTGCGGTTCCAAATTGATGCATGATTAATTGAAGTATTTGCTTTGTTATACCTAGCATTGTTGCCTGATTGCTTTGTTGCCTGAAGTATTTGCTTACTGTTTGCTGGTGAAGGGGTATTTCAGTATGTTGCTGTTTTCGTGGGCGTAACACATTGTTTATTTATTCTGGATCCATACTACTTGGTGTACTGATTTAGTGTTAATGAGTCAATGGAAATTTCTATAACAGCATGCTTGATCGCTTTTCCTCCATATATTTATTAAAATTAGCACATGAACATTGTAACTGGGACACTAGAATCATGTTAAGTGAAAGTTCTCTGCTTGAATGTGACTATTTCATCTGTTTCCTACATATGAAGTTCATGTTGAGTCTTAACTTTCTGTTTAGATGAACTTAGTTGTTGCGTTCATTTGTTTTACCAGGGGTTTCATAAAGTTGATCCTGATAGATGGGAGTGGGCGAATGAAGGTTTTGTCAAGGACCAAAAACATCTTCTGAAGACCATCAAAAGGAAGAAGAAAATCTCTCAGGAAACACCTGATCCACCACAGGCACCAGTCAAACCTGCACCTGGCACTGAAACCATTGAAATTGGAAACTATGGAGGCCTTGAAAAGGAAGTTGAAAAACTTAAGAGGGACAAAACTCTTCTAATGCAGCAGCTTGTAGATCTCAGGCATTACCAGCAGTCATCTAACCTTGAACTGCAGAATTTGATTCAACGCCTCCATGTGATGGAGCAAAACCAGCAGCAGATGATGGCACTTTTGGCAATTGCGGTCCAGAATCCAGATTTCCTTAATCAGTTGGTGCAGCAGCAACGCAGGAGTAACCTGTGGAATGATGACGGAAGCAAGAAAAGGAGGTTTATTGCTCTGGAACAGGGTCCTGCAGCTGAACAGGAGACTTCTGGAGCAAGTGCACCAATTATTCAGTATCGACCTCCTGTTCCTGCAATCGCCAATGAAGTAATGCCAGTAGATGGTGCTTTTTGTGCAACTCCTGTAGGGCCAGTTTCGAGCCCTGCGCTTGCCACGCCCATGGATGCGGAAATGACTTCAAACAATGCTGATACTCTCGGTTCGACCAGTGAACATTTTACTGGATCCCCAGGTCTGTGTGATTGGGAAGCTGTTGACATGGATGCTTTGTTCAATGATCTAGATTCCATGGATACATCAGTTGAACATGATGGTCAAATGGAGGATCCTTTAAGTGTTGATGATTATCAACAGAAATAAGCAGAAGTTGTGCCAAAAAGCTAATTTATTTTGTAGCGTGCCAAATAGGGTCCAAGACAGTTATGGTTGTTGACCGGAGGAAACTACAATATATTTTCTTTGTTATGTTCCAAGGCAATAGGGCAAGGAATTTTTGACAGCTCTCTTTGTCCTAGGTACATTTTTAACGAAAGTTAGAATCCATTATCTGTTGTACATACTGTTGTATTGGATTCTGAGCAATTTTGTGCATCCATGTTTTGTATGATGAAGAGTATACTTTTGGTCCATAGAAGTAATCTTGTCCTCGGGAACTTTTGCGCACCTCTTATTCGTGATTCGGTCGATGACATTTTTGACGCCATATAAAGCTTTGCTGTGTCATTTCCCTTCCCTGAACATTTGTAGTTAAAACTTTTATTTAAAAGAAACAGTATCTGGTGTAGTGGTATCATAGTACCCTCCCACGGTACTGACCGGGGTTCGATTCCCCGGATGCGCATGTTTACTTTTTGCCGTGCTGGCAGGCGAAGCAGATAACTGCTCTCATTTCTAGGTGCGCATTTTTCACTTTTTGCCGTGCTGGAAGGCAAAGCTTGAGTGGCACAGACGTGCGAGGTCAAAAATTCCGCGCGTCTGTTTCATGCCAGAGTAACAAACTGGTTCCAAACTTTGATCAGAAGGAAGCAAGGGATGCAACAGGGCACTGCCGTTCGCATATGTTCGGAAAGATCGTCCACGATTTGCACGTTTCCACTAAACGGAAACAAGTACAGACAATGCGTCCCGCCCATCAAATCCAACGGCAACTCTATCCATCGTCCCTCCGCTGCACCGGTGGCGGTGGTTAAGACTACGGAGCTGTTTGGATGTCCACCGAAGCCTAGCCGCGAGCGCGGGTCGCCGAAGTTCTGGCGACGAATTCGTCCACCCCACTTCTGACGTCAAACGGTGTGAAATTAAATGGAGCCAGTGTAGCTGTGTCACACTACACTATAAGTTAAGCAGTTAAATAAACATTAACCACAGCTCCGACAAAAAATCTTTAACGCGACCCGACCTGATAAATTATGATTGCTAACCAAACATCCTCTACGTTATCAGCACACCCGACACCGGGTTAGTTAGTACGCACCGGCTTTGGTTGCTGGTACCTCGCTTGTTTTTGGCTCAGGAAGTTTGGCTTTTTGTTCTCTTTCACATTTTGTAAAGAGTGGCCCAACGGAGGCATGGCGACACGAGTCATCTCAGCAGTTTTGTTGTTAGTTGCGTTGTGATCGCCAGTGATGACGCTCAGATGCAACAAACCCCACAACAGCGACTCGTGCTAGATGGATCATGAATAAACTCGAGTGCTCCTACTGTAATTTATTTACAGCTAAGACACAGCGCTAAACCTTTCTTTGGATACTGTACTTTTTGGTTCTGGTGACCTTGATTTCCGACGAGTGGTTATGAACAGAGCAAACCGTTTTTAACAAAATGTAGTGTAGGAACAAAATCTTAAGCATCACACCAGAAGAGAGTGTTAAATCCACTAATTTGTAACCAGAAAATCTCAATTTCACATATTTGGCTCTTGCGATATGCGAGTGAAACAAAAACGAAAGAATACTTGCAATACCAAGGGGAAAAGAAACACGTATGACAGATTATTCGTCCACGTGGCGTCACTTATGTACACATCAGCTCATCCTGGCTCCTTGTCCTAACAAAAAAAAAAAACTCATCCTGGCTCCTAAATCTCCTGTAGCAGTTAATTAACCGCGGCCGGTTCGGCTACAGGTCGTCCTGCTCCGCCTTCGCGACGAGCGCGGCGAGCGCTTGCCGCGCGTCGGCCGCGCCCCGCTCAGCGACGAATGGGTGCTCCAGCAGCTCGGCCACGGACGCCCTTCGCCCGGCCTTCTTCTCGAGGCACCGGGCCACGAAGTCCCTGAACTCCTCGGACGCCGCGGCGGGCGGCTCCGGCGCCTCGCCGAAGCATATGGCGCACATGAGCGCGGCCCAGTCGGGGCGCTGGCCCTCGGGCAGGAGCGGGAAGTGGCCCAGGTACAGCTCGAGGATGGCCACC